>SJJU01002504.1:0-45503 GCA_012932125.1 Conopomorpha cramerella | reverse complement strand
AAATACATACATAAATAAAACACCCAGACACGTCCAGCAAGTACTTAAAAGCTCATCACCTAAGCACCTGTCAGCGGTGGGAATCGAACCCACGACCCTACGAAGCAGAGGCAGACATGCTGACCACTAAATCGTCTCATTCTGTTTAGTAGTATTTCTATTTTGTTTCCAAGCAAAAATTACTAAACGAGTGTTAACCGAACAATGCAGTATCGTTGCCTATAAAGTCGACATGCACGCGAAACATCAATTCCTAAATATTTCTATACAATTGTTTGATTGTCAGCATGAAATTTAATTGAGGTCGGATATTGTCCGATCGCCGTGTCGGCTAGTATTACATTAATTAACACGTAATATTTTAAACCACACTCGCTTTGTAAAGTTTATTGTACTTTCCGTGGCGTAATTGGGCGCTATCGACCGCATCACAACACTCCAGCGGTATTATTGCGGTGCGAAAATTAACAACCAATTGCACTCCTCGTGTAAACAAGAGCGTTTTAATTTCCGCCTGTTGTTTGCTCGCTTTGTATAAAAGCGAGCGTCAGAAGCCCAATTGTCGAGTATTTCGGCTTGTAATCGTTAAAAAAAAAACAAAACGTTGTGGTTTCGAGAGCGGCTAGATTAGACGCATTACATATGGGTTTCTTTTTTAGAGTACGCTATGCAACGCCCATCACTATCATCATCAGCCCATACTTGTCCACTGCTGGACATAGGCCTCTCCAATTGCACGCCACTGCGTGCTTTCGGCTTCTCGCATCCAGCGCCCATATGGTGAAGGAAATTCGCATATCGTAAGATATATGTGAATTCTATAATGTCAATCCCCCTCTTAAAGACCGTTGGATTAAACCGTGAGCTTTGCTTAACAATTTCATCGCTTCATATCACTTTGGAAGGCATCACGCCTTTTCTAAGGATAGTATTTAAACGTGCATCAAAAAAGTCTAACCTAACTTAACTAAAATACTGACTTAGCGACAAAATTACTGATTTGGTCTTCTAATTGCCATTCTGATGATAACTTTGGCTTTTTAGGTGTGCAAGTTAGTAATTTTGATGTACAGTTTATTATTTTCCCTTTTCTAATAACCAAATCGGATCGTATTCCTATCGCACACAAATATCCAAAGCGACTTTACACAAACTAGTGTTGGGTTTACACAGTGTGAATATCCCTGCGAGTGGTGCCAATACACGCCGCGGGGTTTAGTGTGAAAGCCTCGCCGGACGGCTGTTAGCGGTGTCCGAGCGTGTCCAAGCTGCCCTCAGTGAGGCGTCGCGCCGAGCTTGCAATGCAAATGATTGCCCAGCTTTACATTCCCCGTTGACTAAGGCAGCGAGACTACACACTGCACAGTAAAACGAACGCTCCTGTCTATCAACTCGTTAGAGACGTAAGCTCAAATTGCAATTGAATGTGTTACTGTTAGTTTGTGCCTTTTTGTTTGACCCTGTGTAAGCTGGCGGAGAGTGCTCTCGTCATTATTGCTTCGGGATCAAAAACATCATCGATCGAAGATAAAGCGTTCTGTTTGTTATATTGAGAAAAACAATGAAATTAGCGAATGCACAAACTTCTCTACTCACTCTTTCTCTTGAACATCGTCGTCTAGCCGAAATAGAATTGAAATATAGCACGGTGTAAAAGGTCATAGGCTCACCGACGAAAGAGTTACATAAAACTTCTAACTAGACTAACTAATAGTTAATTGGAAAGATACTACGATTTTTCTTTAATGATACGATATAATGTAATTATACATTATAAACAAAATGTTTGGTATGTCAAGACGGTGAAAAATGGAGATCTGTAGTCTCTGTCTACTACTGTGGGAGACAGGCATGAAGTGTATGTATGTACAAAAAGAAATCCTAATTACATCAATAAATAGTACAGAACAAAGTCGCGTCCCGCTGTCTGTCTGTGCCTATGTATGCTTAGATCTTTAACTACGCAAAGGATTTTCGTGCGGTCTTCTTCAGTAGATAGTAATTCTTAAAACATATGTATACTAAATTCATATAAAAGCAGAGAAACACTGTTATCTAACAATGTGTATTGGCAAAACAACGTTTTCCGAACTGACACGATATTAAAAGTTTAAAACTGGTATTATAGCGCGAAAATTAAGCAAAGACAAGCATTCAACCTACCAGCTCTTGACCACATGTAACTGAAACGCCGGGCAAGCAACGAAGGTAGGTACGCTAAAAGCTGATCTTTGGTTAATTTTCGCGTTATACTACCGAACCTACCAGTTTCAAACTTTTAATATAACATTTTCCGTTTCAACAAGTTGAATAATAGAGCAAAATTTTCATAGTAACTTCCACCGACATGTATCTCGATGTTATTTATACATTCTAAAGCATTGTGCGAAGTCTGAGCCACAGATAATGTAGTCAAAGTTCACTTTTGTAAATCTCACCCTGCGAGCATTCCGCTACTAGAGCGACATTTCCAACGAAATTGTAAACTAAACTTTCACAGAATAGAGCTTGTTAGTAACTCCATAGATGTGTGAACGTAACATTATGCATATGTATTAATTACAAGATTGCTCGGGGCCTGTTAATCTAGCAAAGTGGCGTAAATTAATATTTACATGCATATGTAACACATATGTATATATATATATATATAGCAGACACTAATTAGATCGGTCGCCTCGCCGACGACGGGGAACGTGTAGACGCCGGTATTAATATTATTGTGTCGAGGCTCTGCCCACCCCAGTGGAAAATGTATATATGGCCAAGTAATATGTAAGTATCGAGAGGGTGGAACTCTATATATAGATCACTGCAGCCGTGCATACGTTGCAGGTAAAGAATAAAGGATATTATCCCACGGTAGTATTTTTCTAACGAGTCTAGTTTTTTTTTTTTTTACAAACGTACTTTGGAATTTTGACAGCGGTAATTTCATTCATATAAGTTACGATTTCGTGCACAAACAACGACTAAACTAGAGAGCAACGTTAATTATGCGTTATATTAAACAATGTTCACAGTGGAATATCTATTCACATAAAAAAAAACCTGAGATTTAAGCGGGTAGCTTGAGAAATATTACATAACTAATTATGTAAAGTATTAAAATAATTTTCACTAATTATCTCGCTTAATTTGTTTGGAAAAATGAAAATCGCGGATAGTCGTTTTTATTTCAATATAGGTGTTGTATTAAAAATGCGCGTTGATTGTCTTTCACAAAAAAATCGACAAGTTAATTTTACTTTATAAATATACGTACATAACATACAGCTTTGTAAAACCCACTGTACACAAGTAATATTATACTTAGGCAAATGCGACAGTTCGTGAAATAAGTTTTTGTCACATTTCCACGAAAAATCTACTGAAAGATTTAGACAAAACTTGCATTTAAAATAAAAAATAAATACACTTCACGCCTTTAATCCCAAAGAGGGGTAGGCAGAGGCACTTGCTAAAGCGCAAGTACCCACAGTTCACCAAGCGTATTGGACCCAAACGTGACAGGGGGTGAGCCCATCGCCGTTATAGGGTTCACACACCTTGTGGTGTGCGGGTTTCATCACGATGTTGTCCTTCACCGTACGAGCGTTGCGTTGCAACAAACTTGCATTTGTATAATAAAAAAAAAATATAGCCCAATTTTATTGCAATGAGAAAGCAAGAAACAGCATAAAGTGGGCAAAACAGCAAGGCACACCTACGTATTATAAAAAAACGGTAAATATCAAAGCAATATTTATTTCTCCCGATACAAAAACAATTATGCGTTGGACGTCTCTTTTTCATAATTAATGTGAAATGTAAAACAAAGAAAATACTACACCAGTTTATTTAATCATTCCATAATTTTAATTTTCTACGTTAAAAAGTCAGACTACGTTTTACTCCATCACTGTTCACCGGACTACACTTTTTCAAAACTTCAACAAAAAGCTACAGCTAAAAACCCGTATGAAATTACTACCATAGGAACTAGGAGCAGAGCGCGCAAACTTTTTAATCCATCAGCAACAATGTAAACGAACAGAGATAACGAAATGTCAGAACAAATAGCAATTTCGACAAAACGGCACACAATCTGTCAAAAGCCGTGTAGACTCAAAGGCCAAAAGCGCGTACCTATTGTACTACTGCAGCAAACTTTTCATTTACACGCCGTAGGCTCTCTTTATGTGAACAGTTTAACACACTACACACCCCGTTTCAATACGTGAACATTGAACCTGCATGCCGCACACCAGTGGCGTACACTGGCTTTTACGATGAGGTAGGCGAGCAAGACATAGCTAGGTAGACAAGGCAGTAATCTCCAAGGATTGACACTTATGTACATATATAGGTAACTTGTCTTTACGAAATATAGGCACCTACATATCTACTCACCCAGAAAACACAGGACCTTCGTCAGCCTATGTCGTGAGTACAACAAAAAAGGATCTAGCAACAACTCTATTATTAGGTCGGGTAGCCAAAATACCAAGGTAGGCCAGCAAGACATAGCAAGGCAGTAATCTCCAAGGATTGACACTTATGTACATATATAGGTAACTTGTCTTTACGAAATATAGGCACCTACATATTTACTCACCCACAAAACACAGGATCTTCGTCAGCCTATGTCGTGAGTACAACAAAAAAAGGTTCTAGCAACAACTCTATTATTAGGTCGGGTAGCCAAAATACTAAGGTAGGCAGTGTATTTTTGCCTATGTAAGTAGGTACCTACTTGCCCGCCGCGCCGGCGACGTCACGGTATTCATTACTTCGCAATATGTAGCGAGCAACAATAAACGGATGATTGCGTCGCACAACTTACTTTGATTGCATTTTAATGGGAATAACGTTTATTGAATCGAGTATTACTGTATGTAAAATACGTATACATATGTAGGTACTTGTTAGCTCAGCGATTAGTCAATAAAATAAAAATTCGTCGACTGTATTTCAACTGGTCGTGCTCACCAAGTATTAAGAATATCTAAATATTATATAAAAGAAAGTAGTGTTAGTTACACTATTTATAACTCAACAACGGCTAAATCGATTTGATTGAAAATTGGTGGAGAGAGAACTTAGAACCAGGAGAAGGACATAGGATTCTTTTATCACGATCCTGTAGGAGCTTCCGTTATATAGAACGTGATATAATTTGTATGAAATACTGCAATAACGCGAATGAAATCAATCGCGGGGCGTTCACTATTTAACAATACAACGTAAGATTCGCGACAATAGGGAATTTTCTTTGACGTTTTTCTGATAGATTTTCGAGCGGAGAATTGTCATTACTGTCATACTTTCCAAACAAAGTTTGACAGTAATGACAGTTCTCAGAAAAACGTCAAAGAAAATTGCCCATTATAAGCGATGCCCGATCATAGATGTGGTGTCGTCAAAGGGTAGACGGAAAGTGCCGTACATGAGCGTATGACGTGAGATGTCAAATCTGTCAAATCCGCCGTGACGTTCGGAAACCCGATAGTCTCCAACATTACTTACAATAAATGAATTCGTCCGTTATGTATGTATGAAATAGTTACATATGTACGTGTAACTTGAAAACTATTTAGACAAATAAATCTTTTCACACGATGGTATTAATAGTCTTGACAAAGTTGGAGATGTTTTCCGCAGGAGGAACCGGGGGACGTCTACTTGTTCATGGTAATATTATGGTATAAGAAACACTTTAGTAAATAATACCTTTATGTCTTCTATCGAGTGCATTTCGGAGAGTGTGCTAAGGAGTTGCATAATACTGCCGTCATACGAAAGAACGGCGGAACTTTACATTAATTTTCATGGGAATTTGTTCTTTATCACTAAACTAGTCTGAACTAATAAGTCATATATTCTCGTGATACTAAATATTATCTTAGGCCCTTTCTTCGACGGCAGAAGACCCCCATCGCGCTTTTACACTAGGACGACCAGGAGAACGGCAAAAAGTCATCCAAAACTAGTGGACATACCATTTAAGCGAACCTAACAAACGGTTTGAGTCTACTTTCATAGTGCGAACCGCCAGGGTATGGAATGACTTGCCGAAGTCTGTGTCTCCTGCGCAGTACAGTCTGGAGGTCATCAAGTCACTGGGGTAAATAGGTACCTAATGAACAAGTGTTCTCCATCATAGACCACATCGCTGCTTAACATCAGGCAGGATGGTGGTCAAACGCTTGTTCATTCATCACACAAAAAAAATTATACATACATAAAAAAAATTATGGCTTCCATCGAACGGCAAAAGAAAACTGGGCAGCCCAAGGAAGAGATGGTGCGACGAGATCGTCCGCCAGAACAAAAACTGGTGGACATCAGCGCAAAATCGGGAAGAGAGGCCTTTGCCCTGCAGTGAGATCCAATAGGCTATTAATAATAATACATACAGACGAATTGAGAACCTCCTCCTTTTTATTTGAAGTCGGTTAAAACTAACATTGCGCAACATCGTAGTGGCGAGCGCTCGCAAAGCAAGAATAATAATACTCGAAAAACACCCCTAAATTATATTGATTCGAGAAGACCGATCGTTGTGGCGCGCCTTTGGGGAGGCCTGTGATCAGCATTGGACGTCATGATGATTTATTGATTCGGCTTGTGTGACTATTATTTGCCGCTAAAGTTGGTGCCTTTGTTACGATTCAAGTAACGTACAACGAGTTCTACCCCGCCTGCATTGTCGCCATAGTAAAAGTTGTTCATGTTAACGAACCCAACAACGTTTCCAAGACCATTGCTCGGGGTCTTTTAACACGCAATATAAGTGTAGATATATGAGATATATCTAATACATAAAATTTCCATGTCATAATGTTAGTTACCGTACTCCTCCGAAACGGCTTTACCGATTTTTACCTAATTTTATATGCGTATTCAGTAGGTCTGAGAATCGGCTACTATCTATTTTTTATTCATCTACCAGTTGTATTTCTACCCAATAAACGCGGTACAAAGGCAACTTATTATGGCAAAACAAATGTTTGCCGGAACAGTTAGTATAAGGATACTTATATTTAAATGAAAAAAAAAAATATACAAGTAAATATCGTTGTCTGAATTCCGTAACACAAGTGCTTTAGCTACTTAACATGGGATGAAAGCAATGTGTGTTTTGTTGTGAAATATTTATTTACGTATATTATTATTTAGATACTAGTTGACTAATAGAATGTACAATCTATCGAAGGACGAAATGAATGTATTGGCCTGCAAAATCATTGGCATCCTACTCGCCAGTATCAGATATCGTCCGACCACTACGCGAAATTCCAAAATGAAAATGAACTAACTGTGCGCCCAGACAGACGCTCTAGCGGGCTTCCGTTGTGAA
Organism: Conopomorpha cramerella; assembly: GCA_012932125.1. Classification (NCBI taxonomy): domain Eukaryota; kingdom Metazoa; phylum Arthropoda; class Insecta; order Lepidoptera; family Gracillariidae; genus Conopomorpha; species Conopomorpha cramerella. The sequence continues at coordinate 38,161 of SJJU01002504.1, read as the reverse complement.
CGTAAACACCATTAGGATTATACAATTATGTTGAAAGCGCAAAATTCGGCATCGGAGCGACGACGAGGCTGCGGGTTTCCATTCAGGCGGCTGGCTGGCTTCGTTGTGAACGAGCGCCGTCGCCGCCCGGTCACCTGACCCATTCACTCGTTCATCGCAATGCGTTCGGTGCACGCACACACATCGGAGGAATGCTGCAATTGATTCAGTTACGACCGCCCGCTCGCCGGGAAGGTGCCTGCGCTGGTTACGCTGGCATATGACACACTCTGCAACCTGCAGGCATCAAGCTCGCGCCGGATGTCCGTCGCACACAAGCCGCTCTTCAAACATGAATGAATTTCATCGACCCTAACACGGTTTGCCGTACGACAACATCGAATAGGCTTTTGTGTGCCGGCGACCACCTACGAATTATTAAAACAATATTCACGTATCGATCGCGCGCCAACAAGTAGTGTGAAATTCCTGAACGTTACACGACTATTAATATGAAAGCGCACTAAAGAGTGTTTTACATGAACTACTTTCACTATTCGGATTCGAAATATAAACTGTAATGCTGTAAGGGAACTAGGAAGCATCATAATTGTCTTCAGAGTTGCATATAGCATCCTCTAAATACTTATATAAGTATGTATTTAAAAGAAAAAAAAATGTATGTGTCCACTCGTGAGCACGACGCATGCAACTGCGTCGGAACAAAGATAAGCTCGAGCGTATCTTTGATTATATTCGCGCCTATATACCCGGTGAACAATATTGAGTTAAAAAAAGTGTATTTAAGTTAGTATATTTCGTTGGCCGAACTCCATAACTCAAGTGTTTTAGCTACTTAACATGGGATGAAGGAAATGTGTGTGTTGTTGTAAAATATTTATTTGTAAGTATGAAAAGAGAAGCTTTGACTAGACTTTCAGTTGCAATTAATTTATGTTGTTTTTACAAGTACCATCATTGCTACAGAATACTCATTAGAATGATATACTATACCTATGTCTTATTGGAACTTTCCCACACTTTCTTTATTCACTCATTCAGTACCTACAGTTAGTGGAATATAATATCATTAGTAGATACTATGAGCGTGTGGAAGCCGAGTGAAAGTACACCTAACAGACACTGCACAAGAACATTCCAGTTTCTTTACTGCTTTCTTTACCCCTGCTGCAGTGGCGTGCACTGGCTTTTACGACAAGGTAGCCAGTAAACCCCAAGGATTGACACCTATGTATAGGTAACTTGTCTTTACGAAACATAGGTATACCTACCTATCTACTCACCCACAAAACACAGGACCTTCGTTAGCCTATGTCGTGAACAAAAAAGCATCTAGCAATAACTCTATTATTAGGTCGGGTAGCCAAAATACTAAGGTAAGCAGTGTATTTTTGCCTATATGGTGTGCACGCCGCTGCCTGCCTGTTATTTATTTATTTATTCAGAGAGAGCTGTGTTGAGAAAAAATACACTTGACGCCTTTTAATCCCAAAGAGGGGTAGGCAGAGGCACTATCTAAAGCAAATGCCCCACTGTTCACCAAGCATATTTAACCCAAAGTGACTGGGGGGGAGCCCATTACCGTTATAGGGTTCACATCACACTCCTTTTGGTGTGCTGGTTTCATCACGATGTTGTCTTTCACCGTACGAGCGTTGCGTTACGTACATAGGCTCTGAAAAAGAGGTCGCGACCTCCCGGTTACAAGTCAAGGATCCGACCAACTGGACCACAGACGCCATTCGTTGTGTTCAGAGTTACCTATGCTCTATCCATCAGCCGCAGTGTCAAGTTACAAAGGCCCAGAGGTGCAAAGTTTAGGAAACTAGTGCCCCATCAATTTGTAAAAGGGCAATAGTGGGTCGATGTGCGAAATTCTGACGAGATAAATCTAAACTATCAATAAACCGACTATTTATAAACCTAGATGAGCTATCGATGGCTTTCCCATTCAGTGGAAATTTTTGTGACAAAACAATATGAATTTTATCCGCTAATTCCGTCGGTAATATCTCCCCCGTGGCTGGCAGAAGCTGGATGCGAGAAGCCGAAAACAGATCACAGTGGCGTGCAATTGGAGAGGCCTATGTCCAGCAGTGGACATGTATGGGCTGATGATGATGATCTCTCCCTACAAAGTTACGTAAAAATATGTACTTTCAGTTGATTTTCTGTGAAGAAGTAACACTACACACATTACACATACCTACTTATATTACTAACTAGCTGTAGCTGCCGCGCGGTGTTGAAGAATAATTCTTTCATACATATATTTTTGGTATCTTGAATCATTTACGCAGCGCACGCAACGGAAGCCCTCAAGGATGCATAATGTTCCCCGTTTTTTTTTCACATTTTACATTATTTCATCGCTCCTAATAGTTGCAGCGTGCTGTTATGTAGCCTACAACCTTCCCCGATAAATGGTCTATTCAACGCAAAAAATAATTATTCAATTCGAACCGGTAGTTACTGAGATTAGCGCGTTCAAACAAACTCTTCAGCTTTATAATATTAGTATAGATTCAAATTCGAATCATTTAAGGTAATAATTTAAACAGGAATTTACTGGCACATTAGGGTATTATAGTGCAAAATTAGCTGCGATTAGAACAATGGAATTTTGCACAAAGCATTGAAAACCATTGTGTGTGGTTGATCACAAAGCTTTGTATCAGGAAACAACAAAAGTGACAATTATATTACAGTGCGTTCGACGTATTAATTACTAAATAATAACAAATGTACAATTCGAACGAATTGTTAAATTCATTTTTATATAATAGAGATAGGTAATAAGACATAGTCACACATAGTCTTAGCGGTAAATAAATTGTATTAAAATTAATAATGCGGTAAATAAACTGTATTAGAATTAATACAGTGAATTGAATTGATGTTCGTTATTCTCGCTAAAACTCGAGAACGGCTGGAGCGATTTGGCTAATTTTGGTCTTGAATTACACGTGGAAGTCCAGTGAAGGTTTAAAAGGTCCATTTCTTCCAATACACGGGGTACAAAAGCGACTTCCTATGGCGATACAAATGTTTGCCGAGACAACTTATCTATACTAATATTACAAAGTCGGAATGTGTATTTTTGTATGCTTGAGATCAGTGGGATCATTTTTGCTTAGCAAGTAATGCCAGTGTCCATTTGCCTACTCCCCCCCTTTAGGATTAAAAGGGGTAAAATGTACTGTACGTATTTCTGCCGTGATTTTTAAAAAGGCCGTCATCTGACAATATTCACTTTCGAGATAACGCAAAAGCAGTTTCCATTTTAGTAAATTAATTGTATTACTTGATAACGATTTGACTGATTTTCATGAACATAATATTTCAGGAACTAGAAGGAATAGGACAAATCCGATTAAATAGGAACACGCGCCTTTTTCTCCTGATCTCATACAGCTAAATAACCCAATATCGGTGATGTCAGAAAACTGCCTTTTTAGAAATCACGGCAGATTTTAAGTGTGTGTTAAGAACAAACTAAAAAAAAAACCTAATGAAAGGATTTCGATAAAAATGTTACATTATTCCCGAGTAACAAAGTATCGCGAAATTCCCACTGGATCTGTATAAAATATGCTTCGACACCGCGTTTAAACAACACCATTTAAACACCTTCAACAGAAGCAATTGAGGCCGTTACCGCTAAAGTGGCCTAACCCTAGACCAATCAGTATGGAGATAGAGTTTTTACAATAATGAGTTTGACTTATGTGTTCTAGATATTTTATGGAAGCTTATTATTGTCCTAATGTAATTTTTTTTCTAATAAAAATTATGGATTCTTTTACACGAATGATTTTAATTTAACATGTTTTTAGTTAATTAACGAAGTACTAAGTCGGCATATTAAAAACTGTGGCGGCTTAGGTCTCAATTTAACACATTGCCTACATCAGTTCGAAAAGGGTTTTTGTCATGGGAATATGAGACATACCTACATAATAATAGGACATGAACTACATTATATCCCAAGATTCCCACAAGTATACAAAAAATATATATCTCACTAGTGGACTGGACAGACGTTGTACTGTCTTAACTATTAATATGAATATAAAATTAGTATAACCTCCAGGGTGGCATGTGCCCAACATTGGATGTCACGAAACTATCATCAGATTGGTGATGTCCTGGCGGAAGGTGGCGTGGAAAGTACTCGAAACCGGAGGTCATGTATGAAAAGATGTATGAATGTAGATGAAGCGAAAGGGGTATGTCCGTGACAAATGGAGATCTGTAGTCTCTGCTGGGAGACAGGCGTGAAGTGTATGTATGTATGTATGTAATACAAATTGTAGCCAAGATTGAAGCTGGGTTTTGGTACATACACTGTGCGGCGCCGGCACAAAATATTCCTTGAGGTAGGCAGACAAGTACCTACATTAAACTACGTCGCATTTAACATAAAAAAAATGTAAAAGATCTTATCAAACACGCGACCAGCGCACGATGTGTAGGTAGTAGGTTCGTGTTTATTGATAGACTGACTGTTTTAACTAAATCGAATACTAAAAAAAAAGTACGTACGTTTTATTTTGTGCTTTAGTTTTTGGTCTAAAGTTGTGTTAAAAATATATTTTATTGCTGTTCGTTAGTCTGGCTAAAACTCGAGAACGGCTGGACCAATTTGGCTACTTTTGGTATTGAATCAAACGTGAAAGTCCAGGGAAGGTTTAAAAGGTGTATTTCTTCCAATACACGGGGTGCAAAGGCGACTTCCCATGGCAATACAAATGATTGCCGGGACAGCTAGTTTGGAATAAAAATCCATTATAATGAGTCAACGCGAATTACCTGTACATTTAACATGTAGATTTTTTCCCATAAGAGGCAAAGCATTTATAAAATATTTTTAATTAGCTTTACACCGTGGAGTTACCCGCGGTGGTTTCCGTTCCCGTGGGATTTCCGAGATTAAAATATAGCATATGCAACTTCTAATACCTTCATGAATATTCGAACGACATGTCATGATGAATTGATGATCCATTGTGTAATAGGCATGTGAAAACGTAGCAAACAAACTTAAAATTCATTCAAATTTAAAATATTAGGTACCTAAGAAGGAAACAAGGTTGCACTAAACTTGGACTTGCTAATCGAGGTCTATTTGTTATTATTTTAAAACTTAATATGTACAGTCGGCCAAGAATCTGCTCTACCAGCCTAAGGTTGAAACTCATATGAATGTCATTAAACATTAAGGTTCATTGTTCACTAGTCACAGTATACCAACTCTACCTTATTGATGTTTTAGTGACACGGGAAGTGTCATCGAAACTGATAGACCATTTTCTTGGCAGATCGTACTTAGATAGCTATATTTTACTCGTTACGTAATTTGCAATACTAGAAAATGCTTCGCGATTTAACTTACGCCGTTTTGTCTTATTATTCCCGATCCCGTAGGAGTGTTGGCTATAAATTTTTTTAGTGCAATACCAGAGATTTCTAAAGGACGTCACCCAACAGTCGTTCTATTTTCGTTTAATAATTTAGCTACATATCACCAAAAGCTACAGGTTTACCATTACTCATCTGAATCACAACGTGTAGTAAGTAACAAATGTATAAAAATAAAAAGCGACGCACACACGTTTGCGCGGGTGAGAAACAAGACGGCACGTCCGAATTACTCCCGTGATTGGACGATCACGTCATTTGTACACGACTCGAGGTAGAGTCGCACACCGCAACGGATACTAATAAGACACCAATATACTAGAAGCGAACAAACGGTACACAGCTCTATGTATGCAGCCGACGCCATCGCCAATGCGAACAATGCTTTTAGTTCCGGAACCGCGCAAAGCTTGCACTTCACGCTACAATGATTTTCAAATTAGGTACGTGAAGCTCATGTTTCTGTTATAGACTGACTATTCTAAACTGGTCTCAGCGGAGGCGGCGAGGCAACGAGCGGCGGGTCCAGGCGCGTCCGCCCACGCCCGACCATACCCTCGGCCAAGCTCCGCCGCGAGATGGCGCCCCCGCCGTTAGTCCCGGACCGACGACGTCGTCCTAGCGAATCGAACAAACAACCAGCTCCAGTGCCACGTGTTTACGCCGTCCACACCACTCCGCTCCTATTATTTTTATCGCGCGAATAAAACGGCGGCGGCGGTGGCGGCGCGCGGCGACATCGCTGTTGTTGGAATCATGGCGACTCGCTCCCTCACTCACTCGAGAGTCGTCCGACACACTACAATGCGAGTTGCGAGCGAACACACGCGGCGCGTGAGATCTATTTTTAAATCCGCAACCACTTAAGTGAATTTTCGCAATCGGAACATTTTCGCAGAATCTCCATTTGGTCCCGTTTGTTATTGTGTACAGTACAACACGACTAGAGATGGGCAGTCGGATAAATACTCGAAGGATAAATACTCAGTAGAAAGATAAATATGGATATTTATCCGTATTTACTCGTTTACACTGGGTATTTATCCAAAACCTAGGATAAATATTTTTTTACACTTGATTTAATTAAATTCGTGATGAAAATTGATAATATGGGTGATGGAACGGGTCGGGTAGGGCAGAGATGGCTCCAAAAGGACATACATCACCCTAATTAGTCATGTCTTGACGAAAGATGGCATGAAAAGTACTCGAAACCAGATATTATGTATGAATGGAGATGAAGCTAAAAGGTATAAGGACATACCCGTGGTATCCAGGAACGTGATAAATGAAAATGGACGGTATATATAAAATGTAAGTAGGTATATAAAAAAATGTATCACGAACTCAGTAATTAGGTACTGGACCAATAGGTATCAAGAAATAAGTCTATCATAGGTCAATGAGTAGGTGGGCATAAATATGAACAATTTTGAGTTGGAATGGATATCCGGCTCTATCCGGTTTACCGAACGATTAATCACAGTCCGACCGGATGCCTGACTATAACCGGATATCCCGTATCCGGCTTATCGGGCCGGTAAATCAGTCAGGATTTTCACAATCCAGCCGGATGTCACCCAATAACAGGATATCCGGCTGAATATAACCGGATATCCGGCCCTATCCGGTTTCTGGCATGCTCGGTCGATATTTCACGTCGATCTATAACCGGATATCCGGGTCTATCTGGTACCCGGCTTATCCGGCCGGTAAATTAGTCAGGATTTTCACAATCCGGCCGGATGTCATCTAATAACCGGATATCCGGCCGGATTTCCCCCGATGTCCGGATATCCGAAGTACTGGTGGCCAATAACCGGATATCCGACACACTGCCGCCCAATAAACAGATATCCGGCCCGGTGCGCCAGAGTTCATAATTTAAAGACACACATCAAAAAGCTCAGTGAGAGGGGCGATATACAACATAATTATAATAATACTAGTGGACTCGACAGACGTTGTCCTGTCTTAACTATTAATATGAATATTAAAATTAGTATAACTTCCAGGGTGGCCTGTGCCCAGCAGTGGATGTAATTTTTTTTCTTTCATAAGAACCTTCTCCTATCATTAATAAGCACAACAAAAGAAAAATTAGCGAAATCGGTCCACCCGTTCCGGAGTTCCAGAGTTATACCATGACAACGAAAAGTGGCATTGATTTTTAATATATAAGATAGATAGATAATATAATAATCATTACAATAATAAAATAAAACAGTTAGACCTACGCATACAATAAATGGACCATACATAAATTATAATTATACTAGTGGACTCGACAGACGTTTTCCTGTCTTAACTATTAATTAATATGAACATCTAGGGTGGCCTGTGCCCAGCAGTGGATGTCATTTTTTTCTTTCATAAGAACCTTCTTCTGTCATTAATGAGCACAACATAGAAAGAATTAGCGAAATCGGTCCACCCGTTCCGGAGTTATGATATGACAACGAAAAGTGGCTTTAATTTGTATAAAATAGATATATTACTTAAAAACATTAATTAAGTAATTAATTTAATAGTAATAAAACTATAAATAATTGTATAAATACGCAATCAAGCGACCAAGTCAACGCCAATCCTGTTTTTTTAAAAGAACAGAAGCAAAATATTTACTCTCACTTTGGATAAATACTCGAGTAAATACGAGTATTTATGGATATTTATCCTCCAGCGGATAAATACTCGGATAGAAACCCATCTCTGGTAGGAACAGCTCTGACCGAGCCAGAAGGTCATTTCTGTCGAACTTACTTTTATCCTCTCTCTCTACGTTTTTGTCACCGGTGACGTATTCCCATAGCCCGTTCTTGATCAGCACCGCTTGGGCTTGGAGGCACCAGGTGTCGTAGTTCTCGCGGGTCAGCGGTTCAATCCGGTAGGATGCGGACGAACTCATATTTTATTTTCACTAACCACGCTCTGCTACCATTTGTTGAGGTTTTAGGTGAAATGGATAGATCGATGTCACAGGAGTAGGTTTATTAAGGTTCTATGATACATTCTGTCCGCGATATGAATAAACGAGCGACTTGTTTACATGTGACAGATGTCCCAGATGACATAGGCGCAGACAGGTGCGATGACAGTCTTCACATTTGTTTCATATAATTAAAGTTGATTAGTTCCTACTTAATACCTGTCTATTATTTTTCTCATTTTTTCACAAAAATTTCAAGACCTTTTTTTATGTTCAATAACCACGTAACCAAAACCTTGATTTTAGGACTATAGACTGATAGTATATAAAACAATTTAAAATTAACTTAATTACTAAGATTAGATCTCATTTCTGAAATTATATTGTAGTTACAGATTACATCGCATCAGTGCCAGTGTCGATAAAATAAGACGGTCGGATCATCACATTTCATAATACTCAACGTAGCATTACGCAGAATCACGGCTTTACGATTTATAGAGGTTATAAAAAAGTCTATGTTGTAACAATATTATGGCGCAACGGCGCAAGGTGCAAGTAATTAGAACATTTCCTTAATCTACCTCTAATATCACTTTCCGGGATTATTCGCACATCAAATACTTACGGACTTCTACTGTTTCACTTAAACTAATAAAAAATACTTATAGAAAACAAACGTGACCATTAGTGTATCTTAATATCGGACACAATTTCCTAATAACGTAGATATTACCTTATTACGTGAAAGTCCAGTTTTAACGTAACAAACTTTAGGAAATGTTGTCCGATTTTAAGATACACTAATGGTCACGTTTGTTTTCTTCTGATCTAGCCATACTTAAGAGATGAATAAAAGCTACACACATAGCAATCAGAAACAAACGACGTGGATTAGGCGTTAGCGTGTGTTCCTTTTTCATATACAACTAAAGTCTACTTAAACAGTCGCTGTTTAAGTTTTATTATTCAATAATAAACTAACTGACCCGGCAAACGTTGTTTTGACAATATACGTTATTAACAGTGTTTCTATACTTTTATTCCCTTGCATGTGTACAATATAAACCTACCTCAAGAAAAGCTATCAAAGAAAACCGCAGCCAAATCCGTTGCATGTTTTTATTTATATAATCATAGAGAGGCACAGTCAGTGGATGGTGTCTTTGTATTACGAGTAGACTATGTAATGATTTATAAATGTTACAAACTAATGAATTTAGGTATTTTATTTATTGTAAATATTTTGAATTTGACCCACGTTATTCTACATTGTTAAGTATGTCGATTTCATATTTATCAAAGCGAAAACCTATTATACAAAAAAACACTATATTATAACGCTAAACAGGGTGTAACGGTAGTGTGCGTTTCTTGAAAAAAATCAAGGTCCTTAGACCGAAATCGATCAACATATTTTTTTTTTTTTGACCGCTATATAATAATTTTAATCAATAATGATTACGTAGTCATCTAGTGCAATCGAACAAAACGGTGTTTTGCTCAAATTATAGAAAAATTATTAAACGATCGGCATTAATTGACTTTAATTATCTTCATTGTCTATTTAAATATGATTTTTTTGTATCATACTTGTATGATAAGTTGAACGTGATTTTTGATAATGAAAAAACAGTAACGTTACAGACATGAAACTTCCCGAGTCATTTTCTGGACCAACACGGATGCTTCGCTGCTACGCTGCAGCGAACATTCTGCTACAATTAATGCACTAAATCGGCGCAGAAGTATTTGTTCAATGCTCTTTGCTTGCTTCCAAGGCATTTCAATCGTGTTAATGCTAAAAAACCTGTGTTTTACTTACTGCAGAAGTCGCCTTGCGTTTTCGTCCCTGTATTTTCTGTGTATGGTCACCTTGAATAAAATTTGGGGACTTTATTAAGGGCCCAAACATGTCTATGTTGAATATCAATTAATATGCTTGGCGACTAAGGATAGTGTAAGATTCACTGGACATTTTTACACAACAAGTCTGATACATCACTGGTGACAGATAAGGTGAAATGATTTTTTCTATACCTATCAGTTTCGGAGCCAATTCAATTCCTTAACCCTTTTGCTTAAACATCTCGCCTGTCGACGTGAGAACAATTCGTTGTATTGCCTTAAGTCGAGTGTGAGCGAAAGTGTAATTTTTTTTTTCCACTTATTCTTCGTCTTGATTCTGAATGATTTACAATATTTTTTATTAAAGTAGACAACAGTTAACACTGGTATGGAAATTCAAGAAATAATGTAATTATAATCATAGTAGTTATCAGTTAGTAGTCAGTTAATATTATTAAATTAGTTCGTAAGTAGATGATGATAGATGATTTTGGATAAATCGCTTAAAAATACAAAGCACTCTATAATTGTAGCTGCCGATGTAAGAGACTACGAAATGGTTAAGACTACGACATATTACTGCGTAGAAGAGCTACTGACTACAGCGTAGTCTTGCTACGGCTAAATGCAATTACAATATTCTCAAAAATCAACATTTGCAAGGAAAATAACATTTATATGTGACACCTATAAGCCATATTTCCATGGATTTTCTATGTATGTAAAACTAATACCGTTGATTTAAATCCCATCAAAAATTACCTTTGAAAATGGGCCAAGTTCTTCAAAAACATATGCCGATTAATGTAGTGATATCAAAAAATTCCGGCCAAGAATGCCTTGTTGTCGAATTTATAACATTCTATATATTTATTGATGCCCATAAGTCATTAACATTATTTTCGTAACGTTACAATATTATTGTGAGCTACTTGGCCAGTTTCCACCACACCAGATAATGGTGTTGATTAAGTAGTTAACCTAAGACACCATCTGCATACATGGAATTTACGTCTGTCTCTGAGAGACATACCCCCTTTTATCCACACGTGGACAGTCTATGAGTAGCACATGCCTGTGCTAGTATTAAAATTGTTTCGACAACAAATAATAAGCACATAAAAAACCAAGTATCTCACAATAAAAAAAAAAAAAAAAAATACACTTGCACGCCTTTTAATCCAAAGCGGGGGTAAGGCCAGCCGGCACTTGCTAAAGCAAGTACCCACGGTTCACCGAGCGTATTTAACCCAACGTGACAGGGGGTGAGCCCATCGCCGTTATAGGGTTCCACACACCTTGTGGTGTGCGGGTTTCATCACGATGTTGTCCTTCACCGTACGAGCGTTGCGTGGCGTACGTAGGCTCTGAAAAAGAGTCCCATTGGTACACGTCCAGTAGCCGGACTCGAACCCGCGACCTCCCGGTTACAAGTCAAGTATCCGACCAACTATCTCACAATAATATTGTAACAGTACAAAAATAATGCTTTATTTGTTGTGTGGGCAAAACTATGAAAAAGAAAACAAGGCATTTTGTTTCTGAAGAAATTGTAACTTTCGGTAAGCAGGTTGATAAAGATGATATAGGATGTTTCCGCGGTGCTACTTTAACCATTCCAGCTCCTCGAGCAAGCGTAGCAGACACTACGTGTATGTGTTCTTGACGATCGCCCGGACCCTATAATCCACTTCTTGCAACACGGCTGGGCACCGGTATCTCCTCCCATAATACTAAGATTGAAAAGGTGTTTTTTTGAAGCCTACCAAAAGCCTGAGTCGTATTTTGTTTGGTTTGAATTGGCTCTATGACCACTGTTTGTCCACGGTCTGTTATGCGAACTCAATTTTTCTACACTAATGTCGATGACCTGTAGGTTTCTACGGTAGTAGCGGCGCAAATAACTGTTGTGTTCTGTTCCATTTCGGACAATTTCGCCTTCAGCGTCATTTCTCCATTTATCTCCTACATCTTTTGAAGAATGATCTAGTTGTTCTCATTACCTACCTCTAGTGCTTGATTTCACGCCTGGATAAGTCTAGATGATGTGCTGTAATTGTGCTGGGCTTGAAATAAGGCCTTGGTATCCGATAGTTTCATTATTTTGGTTTTGTATCTTTTTTATTTTGCTCTTGCTACCATAAGCAGTTATGCTTTTGCACTTTGCTTAAAAGTGTTCATTCTAGGCTACCTAAATCTTTTAACTAAAAAGTACCTGGATCGTGCGCTTGTATGTTCAAGTCTTCTGTTAAGCGTTTCTTACTTCTTTTTATTTGTACCTTTTAAATGAGATTTTTTTAAATGAGAAATCTCAATCGAAAGTTCGTTGTTCTTTTAGGTAATTATATATGAGCAAGTGATTTTGTTTGATATCATATTTAAGGCATTAATAAAACAAAATGGCATTAATCGTATTCCCAAACTCCTCACCTAAATGTTGATCAACAACTTTGTTTATCACATACGTTTATTTATGTTTCAATTAAATAGCTCTATATCTTAAGCAAGTGAAGTAAGCGTAAACACAACTACCCTTATATAAGTGCTCGTCCATAAAACGTGCCACTATACTGCGCGGCACTAGGTAGGAACCGCTGTGAAAATGATGCCATTTTTCCAACAAAATTCGAACAGGAAGAAAACTTCTTCGGACTGACTGAAACTGCAATTTTTGATGAGATATATTATACTGAAGTAAATAAAGGCCCTGGTGAAATTTCGAAAGGTGATATTTGGCATGTTGCTAGTTTTGTGTGTATATAAAGGAGAATATCTGAAAAAGGGTCATGAGAAAAGACGAATATGTACTTAATTGAAAATTGACTGGTGGGACATTGTTTTCTGTTTGTAATGATTTCTCGTTGAAGTAGCAAAATTACAAGGGTAGTAAGAAGTTACGTAGTTATCTGACACCCAGTGACAGCCTTAAGCTTATGTAATTAATCGCCTTTTCAAAATCGCTGAATCGACCAACGCCCAAACAATTTGAGCATCGTAACCCCTTTTTTTTACAAATAGTGCGCTACAAATGTCAAGATTTATGGACATGCATTTAGTTTTTATCCGTGTACTTTGTAACATAAACAAAATTTAGGATATTATTTTTCATCCAACCATTTGTTTTTACAAACCCTGCAACAACAAACTTATTTAACAAATAATGATTTCACAAAACATTTTCGCACACAGAGCGGGCACCTAAATACAGTCTCCAAATGAAAGTTCTGCTGATACTGCCTGGGCTAAATGGCAATGTGACAAGCTTTATGTTGCACTCTTGCTGGTGTTTGTGGTAAAAGTAGCACTATATTTTTGACGCTGCTGTTGCGGACAGCACAGAGTTTACAACACCTTATAATAAATCAATCAATTAAGTTTGACAAATCGTTGCAATTATGACCAATCATGTTGTCAACCAAATACCAATGACTTCAAAATCACTTACATCAGTCAAATTTGACACAGGCATTTTGACACGCAGTAAAATTTCCTACTCATTTCTTACCATCAATGACGTCATCGATGGTAAAAGTTGATGAAACTTCAAAATATGATAAAAAAAATATAACTTGATATTTATGAATGATATTCATATTAGTTTCTTAAAACTGTAGTATTTATTTGAAAATTCAACAAAATTTATACGAAACAAAACTTTGCGTACCGAATTGAATACAAAGTATAAGCCTAAGACGAGATTATTGAAAAATCAACGTCATTAGAGAAACGAAAATAAGGTACCGGGCAGCACATTTTATTGAAAAGGGGCAAGCCCACCATCACCCATGCCCTACCTGCCTCTCAGCGCACGGGCCATTCTCTGGAGACGCGTCACTTGCTTTTGCCTCTTCAACGCACACGTTTTCTTGACTTCATACAACTAATCTATATCCATGCACCGGGGGCTACCGCTGTTTTATTTTTAAGTTCCGTACGATAAAAGGATAAAATGGGAGACTTTCACCTTGGGAATGCGTACGTCACGCCCGTTTCCTAGAGAGGTATGCAGGAATCATGGACCTTAATTTATCATAATCCTGGCAAATCTCTTTCGCTTCTTTCACATCCATATATAATGCGTATTGGGAATGCGTAATTCAAAAACAATGTACTGAGGTTTAAAGTTCCAGTTGTAAAAAAAAACGTAAGTAAAATAGGGAAGTTTTCATAATCCCTGAGAAGAGGCACACATGGCCCGCGTATCAGCGCCACCTTTATTGCTCGTAGGATTGCTATGAAGTACATAGTTTTACTTAAGGACCTAAAATTACAGGGCAGGTAATGTATACCGTACAATAATAGCAAGCTGTAAATAATTATTAAGAATATGAGCTGTATTAATTTTAATGATTTTCTTCGAAACTGACATCACCTTGGAAAACGTCGTTCATATTACCCGGAAGCGGTTAGCGACCACGACACATGTAACTGTGTGGAAACGTCGGGCAAACAACAAAGGTAAGCTGAATGCTTATCTTTGGTTAATCTTCGTGCTATAATACCCATTTTAAACTTTTAATATAATTGCAACGCAGTTTTATTTTACCTTGTAGTGAGCAAAAATCATGTTTTGCTCCAAGTTTCGGTTATTTTAGATTTTAATCATAATAATAATAATCATATCATTTATTGCTTCATGTTGGTTTTGCGAAAGGTGTCACAATAAACGGGTATTTCCGATCTCTCACCCTAGAGTTTTCACCCTAGGGTGAAAACTGGGAAACGTGCATACATACTTTCAAGTGTGTTGGTAGTCAACTGTACATTATCGGGGTGGTGAATAGGACGTGAGTTTAGATCAAGATTCCTGTTATTTACCCATCTTGGTGTAAATTCTCGCACATACGTTTCCCAGTTTTCACCCTAGGGTGAAAACTCTAGGATGAGAGATTGAAAATACCTCAATGAACATAGGTGGTATCCAAAACACGAACCCCGTTAGTGGCCTAATAAAGTAGGTAGGTTTACCTACATATAATATTCAATCAACACAAATATAATGAGTAGGTAAGTTAAAAAAGTAGCATGTGTATCTGGACTGAGAGCTCAAATTTTCGATGAGTTTGTATCACTACAGTTGTTTCTCCAAAATTTATTAGAAAAATCCTAAAAGCTTATATAAAATAGTTATACCAGTTTAGATGCTACAACAAAGTATCACATATAATATCTCGATACGTGTAACATTTTTGGCAACGAAATTTATCCCAAATTTTAATAAACAATTAATTAGATCTATACAAATAAATCAGCTCCGTACAAGGTGTGAAGTGAAACTACAAATTTATACATATTTAACTTCCGTCGTAAACTTAATGCATCTGAACTAATTCACCTAGGTGCATTAAATAAACTTTTAGTAAGCTGTAATCACCGGGCATTAAAAATGTAAGTTTAAGTGTAAGTAATTTATTGTCCTTATTTAGTCTCTGTATCTAGAGGTAAAGTGAGGAGTGTCTTTTTAAAACGGCATAATTCCACACTAAAGATTTTTTCAGAAGAAGCAAAAAACTGAAAAATATTATCAGTTGCTAGAAAGGAGTGTAAATGGATTAGTCAAGTATGTTCAGCATGTTGAACAGGGAGTACAGGGGCTTATACTCTTTTTCCAACTACATTACATGTAAATAAAATAGTAATAAAAAACTTAAAATATGCCCTTTTGCTCAGGATGTCAAGAAATATGCTGTTTTGTAAAGCACTACATAAGAAATAAACCCTTTCGACAAGTACTGGACTGAAATATGCTGTTTTGAGAAGTTCAATCTAGGAAACAAACCCTTCTTCTCGGACTTTGTGACAGGAAGCGATAAGATGCAAATGGCGTTCTTTATTTATCATTTTCAAAATTAATTTTTCGCTGCAATTATTGTGTTAATGTGGTGGATTTAGTGCAATAATGTGCTGGTGGTGAAAAATAATGTAGTGAGAGTGAGAAGTAAAGGAGAGGACTCCTATTTGATCAATTTGTTATTCCCGTATAAAGTTCCACGCAGCATTGAAATGTGATGGTCCACCCTCACATTTTAATGTGCTTTTGACACGACTTTGACTATTGACTATACTATAACTTGAACACGAAGAGAACTACATTGTTTGTGGCAGAATTGTCGGCTTTAAAGCTGAACATAAGAGCCAAGAAAGAAGGAAGAAGAAGAAGAAGAACCCTTCTTCTCCAATTGGCGCAAAACTGTCGATGTTTAATGTCATTTATGTCAATCAAAATTGAAATTTTGACGTTATTTTTTTTACTAGTTTCTTGTGACATTTTAACGTCTCGTTTTATAATTAATTCGTACGAAAATAAAAACAGTGTCGTACACAAACACTTTTATTTTGGATAGAATTTGCCTAGATAGAAAAAAATACGTTTTGATACGGATCATACAGCAAAAGACCGACTGCAACAGGAAATACGCCGCTTTGAAAAAGACTCACTGACAAAAATATATGGGCGTTTTTAATCGGGAATTATGTAGATTTGAAACGGAACGGAAAGTTTATTGCCAATTTGATTACGGAAAAACGCCATTCTGAAAAGTTTTTCTTGGATGCTATGATGAATTTACGGTATTCAGATGGCATTATTAACTTTTTTTTCATATGTGGAAATATGCCGTTTTGAAAAGACACTCCTCAAGTAGCAACAGATGTGTATGCTTGTATTTTCTAGTTTAATAAATTTCAAAACAGGAAAAAGAAATATTAAAAGAAACTTTCCATATTCCTGACTGTGTCGTGGTTGTAGCAAAAAATTAATGGGCGGAATGTAATACTAATAATAATAATTTCTACTGATCAACCGATTCCAAAAATATATGAAGGGTACAGGCAAAGAACAAGGAATGAGGCATTTTTTTTAAATTTTTGTTTTCACTTGGAAAAAACTTATTGTCTATGGTACTTTTATTCCGAATCATTAGCTTTTAAAGAAAACAACTACTTAGCACAAAAAACGCGGTTTAGTTTTTGGTAGAAAGGAAAATAACTAGGCATGTCCGGGACTTTCAAACTTTTGAATGTGTATTTCTCAAAATCAACTCATTAGGACATTCCCTATTCTTTGCCTGTACCCTTCATATGAGCTATGGACTATACCAGCTATGGACACCTTCCAAAACACTGCATATAGCATACCGTTCATGACGTACCGTCCTTTGAACATGTAAAGGTGGGGTTATATAAAACGAGTAATAAGGCGTTTGATGTTTCTAAGTAATATTACATATAATAAAAACGATGACATTTCAACGACTTCCTTCTTGCGGATTATAATGACAGGAGAATAACAGTATTTGCTACAAAAATAACCTACAGTTGATGGAAAATAATTTGAGGATGGCACTTTTAAGTGTTGTGTACCTCCTTTCCAACAGATATACACAATACACGGAGACTGTGGCAGTAGTTTGACAGACAGAATTTTTAAGACCATATTTGTAACACATGAACGCAATAAATGATTATGATTATGAAACCAAAGTTTACTTTTAGTTGTAAATAAACTTCTTTTGTTTCATAAAAACCGAAACGAGTGATTAAAGTTTACTAAAAGTATATTTAATGCACCTAGGTAAATTAGCTCATTAAGATTACAACGGGATTTAACTAGAGCTCTTATTTCAATACTTGTCAGTACTGAGAGCTCATCAACTTTGAGTTAGGCTGACAGAATGCTTTTAGAAACCTACTTCCTTTTCAATTATATGTTAAAATACAATTTCTAAAATACAAATAATGATTAGAATAAATTATTGCAATGTCTATTTAAGTTTTTTTTTGTGAAGCATCTGAACTGAGAGCTCCATATTTTGAAATATGATAATTTGAGGTCCGTAGATTGTTTTAGTTCGTAAAGAGCATAAGGTAATTACTGTACATATCTTTGTTTGCAATTCTTGTTATATATCTCTACCGTTAATAGCAATTGATGAAACTATTGAGTGAAAAGATATAAACAATATTGATTGTAATATTGATTACAGTAGACAATAAATAAATACCGAGTATTCGATTCTAAAAAAACACGTGAGTTTCAGGTTCCTTAATTACTCTCATTGTAATAGTATTATTTGTACTCTGTATTGTTTCCCGTCATTTACATAGATACTGGGAAAAAAATATCGATACCACAGTTATCTACAATTCCAATCATTCCGTTATGAAATGATAGACCTTGAGTTTTTTCACTGAATTATAAACCAAATAGCTAATTTAACTAAAAAAAACTGTCGAGATTGAATTTCTTAATTTTCTCGCATAATTTTTAACTCTTGACACTGTCAATGTAATGTAAAAAACGAACAAGTGATCTTCTTAGAACAAGAGTTTGAAAATTCCAGAAAGTGATTGAAAAGTTAGACAATTATACCAAAGTAAGTAAGTAGAGAGTTAAGTATTTAGTAGAAAAGTAAATGTGATAGTTTTTCTCTTAAATTCACTACGACTCATTTGCTAAGTTTGAACGTTTTTTTCTTATTGTTTCTAACTAACAAACATTTTTTATAAATATTTTTCAAACTGAACACTAGTTTGAAAATTGTCAAAAGCAACTTGGAACCATTTCAACGGACTGATGCTTCACAGTTTACGGTTCTCGCAATCTTCTCTTTAGGCGCAGGGGAGGTATCCCAATTAATAACTTTTTTATTCCGTCCGCACTATTAAAATTAATATTCGAGTCAAAACTAAACTTTAAAAACATCCACCAAAAGGTTGTTTACATTTTGACATCTACGATCCATGCCTTGCTTCCCGTGGGTAACTAAGTAAAAAAAAATGACAAAATTCGTCTCTTTTTTGTTTGGCCTGTACTGTAAACAAGTAGCTTGCTAGGACTTTTCGGGCCATACATAGCTTTCATCTATTAAGCAAAGGTCTCAATGCAAAGGCAAAAATGACGGCTGAAAACCGGGGCCTGCGCCCCCCCCCCCCCTCCCGGGCGGGGTGGCGTACAGGCAGGGCGCCCGTCTGTACAACGCGAAGCCTGCACTCTGTGGGTCGCGCCACTAGATACACAAACCTACCTGTACCTATCCTTTGTGTAATTTTCCTGCTTCTTTTTATGTATAACATAGTAGTCGGTACCTCAATTCTGTTCTTTGTTCAATGTAATGTGCTTTGTAGAAGTAAACTTATTTCATTTCAGATGTACCAATTTGTTTCGTGGAAATTTGGAAATAAATACCTAGTCTAGCCTGCTTGGTAATCCAGTGTGTAAGTAAATTGAGTACCAATTTTAATAAAATCGCTTCAGCCTTATAGACGTGAAGAAGTCACAAACATACAAACTTCCGCCTTTATAAAAGTAGTGTGATTACTATAATTAAAAAAAAACCGTGATTCACCTTCCTCCTTTAAGTCATGTATAGTAGTTTTTTAACAGGGACTTTATGTATATTCATATTGTATTATGCCCTAGTTGATGCGGTGGTGAGCTACGAGTTGGGTAGCTACGGCTTGACTTTCATCACTTACCTACATAAAGTAAAAGCGCTTCAGATACGAATATTAAAACATTTAATTACTTACGCACACACGTCATGCTGAATAAATACTTAATGTAATTTTGTGCCTTTTATGAAGCAATCATCATTAACAAGCGAAGTCAATAAAAATTGTAGTGTTTGTTATTAACGCCATCTATGGGGAATTTGAATTAACGGTTTTTAAAAATCCCCATATTCGGTTCGGTAATATTCCAAAAAGGACTTACAAACCGTTTATTACCGCGGACCCCGTCCACCTTGTTTCCGGCTCATATTAAAACGTTATCAGTAAATCTTAACTGCTTTATATTCGAAACTATAGGCCTCACTGTAAATGATGACAACGTTCGTGTAAAAATTGCCCTTATCTCTAAATAAAATACAAAAGGCACATAAATGTCTGATAGAAGCACAGTCGTTGCCGTAAAGAAGGCCTACTATTTCAGTACAGTTACTTGATAAAAAATACGTTGTTTCAACAATAGGAATTCAGAGCGAGGTTAAAGTATAGCAAAGTATTATAAATCGCAATAAAAGCTAGTGGTCCATGATATCGAAAACTAACCTATTCATAACCTTACATACACAGGTAGTATAGTACGGAACCTTAAAAAGGCTTCTTTGACCGTGATGTAACAGATGGGGCCAAAATTATTCATATTTTTTCCGTTGTTGCTTATTATTATTATTATGGCTTTTAGATTTTCGTTGTTTTTTCCTTTAATCTATTAAAAGGATTACTTTATCGTCCGTATTTTTGTTCTGTCAAGGACTTTTTTCTCAGGAACGCCAACTGCATAAAGGTTGCAAATGTATGTTCAACACAGTTGTAAACAAATCTTATTTTTAAGTGAACTCAATCACAAGATACAGCAGTATATGCCGTAATTTTCGACAATCGCAAAGTAATCAAAATCTTCAGGAAGTACACACATCAAAAGTGTCTAGGGATCAAGTACATTTTAGAAGTTTGCAATCAAGAATATATTTTACAAAAACTGAATTCATAATTTATTCAAAATGTGGTGATAAGTCATTGGTACAGGCATGGGGAATTAGGTAGGGGACCAATCCAGAAGATTAGATTTGATTTAAATAAATGAAATTTTTTTAGAGCTAAAAAAGTTCTTGATCCCTAGACACTTTTGATGTGTGTAGGTACTTACTGTGAAATGTGGGAAAATATTTTTGAGTAGTGTAATGTAATAAATTATATTTTTAATAATTTTCAACTTACTATCCGCATCCACCGATGTCTTTGACTTGGGCCGATGGGCCATCACCGGGGCCGGGTGGCGTTGGCGTAGAGGAAATCCAAGATCAAGCAAGTGATCATCTCAACTGTTGCATGTTTTCAAGCCAGTTGTGTACCTCTAACTCGGCTTAACATCTTCTGTCAGGTCAACATCATCATCAGCCACATGACGTTCACTGCTGGGTGAGGGCCTCCCGCAATGATTTCCATGATCGATTGGGGGAAACGCCATTAATCGCCACGCTAGACAGACGGGTTGCCTGGGTAGTCTTATAGTTTAACTCACAGAGAACGCTGCTTCCGGTCCTCTGGAGAGTTCTTACGACCCCCATGACTGTAAAAGGTGGGCGGGAGTTGGGACACATGTATTTTATTCGCCTTCGCCACACGACCTGTCGGGTCAGTTAGCTGGAACCCACAGCTTAGCGCGCCGTTCTAGGCATGGAAACGCTCCAATAAAAAAAACAAACTTGTGTCCGCAGCCAGTGTTCCATTTACTCGTAGTCAGTTACTAAAGCCCGCTGGGCGAGCGGTTAATTTTTTCACGAACTCAAAGTATCGAAAGTATTTTTTGTTTAATACGCTGCCGCCACCGTACAGATTGCTCCTAAATTGATGTACTTCAGTATAAAGTGACGCTTTGTCTTATTGACAGTTTGTCAGTAGAACTAGGTAAAAAATTACCTGGAATTACACCAGTTTTCACAACGTAAATACATATACCTCTAGATGTGTTAATTCTGTACGTACACACAGTAGTGCATTTATTTAATTGTACATTGGTTTTGATTTTTAATAAAAACGTGATATGCACTCTGTAGAAGCACTGCCACACGGTGACCTGTGGTGCTCCATCTCAACACTCATGTCTCATGCACCACCTAAACTGCTTATCATCCATACCTACTATGGAGCACTTGAACTACAGAAAGTACCACGAAATTAGGGAGTTAAGGCCCGCAACACCACTTATTACAACTAATCCGACGATTCAAAGAAGAATGGTGGCATTCTGTTTCGGTGAATAAAGTACTGCGAACCTACAAACTAAAATTGTATACTCATGTTCATAATCATTACATAGTATAAATTATAAAGTTTATTTGTTTTATGTTACGTGTTTCATGTGATCTAAATAAATGTTTATAGTCTGGCCAGCGAGTCGTGACATAAAAAAGTAGCGAGAAATTCGAAAAAAAGGCTACCAGAATTCGGAAAAACGAACTTGATACTTGATGATTGCTGGATAGTTTCAAGAACGTACCTGACCGGGATAACCGGTTGTTACTACCGTAATACTAGAAATGTTATTTTTTTATTGTTAATAAACCAAATCGTTATTGCAACTAACAAAGGAACGTTGGACTCTTATGAGCACCAATTAACAATTTGGCACATATCTCATTATTGTTGAAGGGTGGCGACGGGGTCCATATAAAATCCCCCACGGTAATTTAATATGTATTATGATTGATCGAGAATGCAAATTCCGATGTAGAATGGTATAGAGTTAGCGGTTCATCGGGCTCGCGAGCTGTCGGGCTAGTGAACTGTCGACAATGTAATGCATCGATATTATGAACGTTCGACATTTGGTGCTCGGAATTTTGTTATTCGGTCTTCGAGCTCGAGGAACCCGTATTTTTAAATACATTCGTGTCCCGACACGTTTCTTGCTACACGTTTTAACAATAAAATCCAATTGACTGTGAGGTTTATGAATACTGTTTGCGTGGCGGCCCTGTGACATCGCATGACTCCACATACCATTTACTTTGATGTTCGGACGAATCGCAAGTTATTTGGCAATGTCACGCTACATTCTTTTTTTGTCGAAATAGGTACTACTGTTTAGTTGAGAGGGTGGAAACGATAAATTATTTGTAATTTTGCAAGCAATGGTCTTAAGGTGGGTACTGACCAACGTTACAAGGCATAATGTAACAATTACATCGAGCATTTTACCATAGAGCTGGTATAAAATCAGTTATCAATCAATAACTTTACGTACTGATTGCACAAATGCTCGCTGTGTAACATGTTACATTACGCCTCGTAACATTGGCCTGTACCCACCTTTAGAAACGTTGTTCGGCTCGCCAATATGAACAACTTTTACTATGGCAACAACACGGAGAATTTTTTTTTTTATCTCCGTACAAGATAGTTTTTTTGCCTTGGGAGGACTTTTTTGTAAATAATGGAGATATAAAATTTTGCTCAGCGGTAAAAAGAAACAAAACTGCATTCAGAGGCTTTTGGAAATCTTCGTGCTACATCTTTCGACTATAGACGGAACAAGCGTGAGATTCCCTGTTTTACCGAAACTTACTCGTGCTCGCGGGTGCAGTCGGCGGTTCAAGGAGGGACGGGGTATGCGTGAGCTACTTTGTCCTTGATTGACCCAGTTACTTCAGTGGCGCGGGCACATGCAGATTAATGTATTTTTTTCGTTAACGTTTCCGCTCGCGAGTGTGACACTATGACAATGTTGAATCGCTACTACAAAGCAGAGTACTGTGTTTATGTGTTGATAATGTCAGTGAAATAGTGTAAGTGTACGAAGAGAGGTAGTTAGTTACCTACTACTTGTAATCTACCTCGAAGCACGTCGTCATCTGAGATACGCGCGCGGGGAGCGGCATAGAGTTAGAAAATAATCCCAATTTCTAGTATTCGTACGAAAAATAATACCTTCTGAAATGTAGGTGATTTTTTTTTTAATGGCCGCGTTTACAGGGAAGTATCCAAATGCTGTAGTGGGAATCGAAGGGCCAATAGATATGGCATTAATTAATGGAACAACATAGACGTAATTAAGTGTATGTTCATCTAAAGGAATTAAACTACTTATCGAATTGCATGTACCCTTGCTGCTTTGGATATTAATACGGCTAACTCCCTAAAATAAACAATGAACGAATTGACTTTTGAAATACTAACCTAAGAACGACCATTACCAGAAACATCCATTTATAATGTTTGTATTATGCAAGTAATTGATATTATTTAACGACTATTCATGTCAGCATCACCAAAGCATTGATAATATTTGGGTATGGGTGGGTGACATTTGACTTAATGTGGATTTTTCTTGGCGACCAATTTTTTCTGTTTCATTTCCGCACCCTAGATGACAACAGCATCAATATGTTCGAAGCTACATTCCATCATATTTTTAATCTTGTTGTGATATTATGTAGTTAGGGTTACAAATAAACAATATAACAGAGAGCCCGGTATTCAAGGTGATGAGAGCGGATATGTCCATTGGCAGATATCCAGCAAAAATAATTATGTTGTCGTAATGTATCGGTCTCAGGTATGGGCAGGTACTCGTGGTAAATGTCACGATTACTTAAAGAACACTACGCACATACGGTAAGATACATATATCTAAGCAGATTGTGTTCAGGGCTTCAAGTTCTGTATCAGACTAGTGGATTATGCCAAATAAATAAGTGAGGATCGATATGGCGTAAGTATTGATTGCTTTCGTTTTGTTGTTGTTTGTTTCGTGTTGTTGATAGCTGTGTTTCCAGAATTTACACACACATGTATTAAGTTTATTGTTCTTACATTTTAAATATTGTTTTTTGGGACTACAAATAGTGCATTCCTGCTGTAGAGTTAAAACTTCATTAGCCTCTAAGTCGATAACTATGTATCACAGAGTAAAAATATTGATTGTCTAGGTTGAGAGCCTATATAGGTATAACATACTAAAATATAATTGAAATCTAAAGCATCAACATTTTTTACCTGTCCGCTTGGCATGGAATGCCCCTTTGGTCAATTTGATTCACTTCCGTTTTTCTTTACTTTTCGAATGAAATTTTTGGGTATTTCATAGATATAAGTTTTTGAATTAACTCCAGAACCATCCTTATTCTTTTCGTGTTGAAAGCGTGTGTGTCCCCAAATCAGTGGCCAGTATTCGGCCAGGTATAGTTATTGAATGTTTTAAGCCTCTTTTACTTTCCACCAGTCCCCCAGCAAATAACTCCAAGAAAGGAATGACAAGACAGTAACGCGTTTCCTTTTGTTGACACTAGCAAAGTATGATGATGGCTCGAGAAATTAAGTTTCCGGAAAGTAGTCGAGCCAGTGAATGTTCGGTCATTCGAGATTTTGGTGCACCGGGCTCGTAAGTTGTAAGCGCACAATCTAATACATCGATATTATGAACGCTCGACATCGGTGAACTTTCGGCCATGCTCCCTGTACAATTCTTTCCGTAAATCTTAATTCGTTCAATTGTTTCAGCTGATCACACGATATCAGGAGCCTAACTGCAGCAATTGGTTTCGGTCCATATTTGGTTGTGTTTTGCGAGAACGATTTTCCTGACACTTCAGATGTAGGTATGAACGATGTAGATGGGGGATCTCCTATTAAAAATAAATTCCTTTTACACGAATAATTATTTTTATGCAGAAATTGTTATGTAAAATTATCCGACACCGAAAGTTCATTAAACCGACACGTAACAGGACTAGCTAAAGTATTATTATTTAATCATAATACAAAATGATAATGAATATTTAGAAATAAACTTGAATCTTTCATACAAAAAAGTCAGAGCACACCTTTGTTTACCTTTTAGAAACATCCCTAGTCCATACGAACAGAAAAAAATATCGAATAGTAACTTTTCCAAATCTTTAAAACAGTTTTAACATAATCACAAATAATAAGTTTTTATTTGTGATTATGTCAAAACTATATATAACTGTTATAATAAGTACGATTTTATAGAAAAGTAACACCTACCTTACGAAATCAACTTAAATACATAATTTTTTTAATATTAAATTCAAGTTATCCACCGGAAAAAAAATTCACTTCACTCAAAGATTTTTTACGGACACATTCTTCTTTCAAAAAGTCTACTTGAACTTTTAATGTTAATATTATGTACGAGTCGGAAACACGCGCGAGTTGTTTCCGTGTCGAGGTCGCAACGAACCGGCCCTGGCAGGTTCGAACCGGTCGACACGCGGCCAATTACTGATGTTGCACGCAAACCAGCGCTACCGTTCGGGTCGCGCATGCTCCGTCACTCATGATTGACAGCCTCATAGCTTTTAAGTATTTATGCTACTTATTTGTACTGATAATCAGGTTTTGCGCCTGCGTTATTGTTATGATATACAGTGTTCGGAAAAAGCATTTTTAAAACATTTGTGAGATAATTTTTAGACAAGTCAAAGCGATTAGAGACTACACTTTGTAAACTTTTCAATTTGAAAATTTGGATTACAGTATTTATAATTTACATATTGTAATTACTATTTGTTGCTGGAATTTCATTGTAATAGTAATAGTACTAGTTTATATTCGAAAACATGAAAATGTTCATTTTATATCGGTACGAAATGTTGTGAATTTATTACATCTTTCGAAATACATAATGTAACACAATGTAACCTTATCCAAGTTTTAATAAAAGAATTCTTATAACACCTTAATCAACTTATTTCGCTGTAAGTCTATCGTAAGTTGAAAAAAAAACAAAAAATATGGAGCTCTCAGTTCAGATGCTTCACAAATAATACTTAAATAAACATTGCATTAATTTACTTTTAAATCGTTATGTGTGTAGGAATTGTATTTTAGTGTGAGGCCGTAGGCAAACAAGGACAAACTCATCCCATAGTTAATTCGTAATGATTATATTGTTTTTTGCAATGTTTGGTTTTGGTAATAAATGTGTATTTCTCGACGTCAGAAGCATAACGTCGGATGTGGCATATTGTAACAATGACACATCCGACCTTATGCTTCTGACGTCGAGATTTGATGTGACTTATATTAATGTCCAGTAAGTATGTATAAAGAATTCACAGTTACCTAACGAACTTACGGTTCGTACGTTATATAGGTATGTTATGTTCGTTTTACGAAAACCCACGGGTATCATAAAACTACATACAAATGTATTTTAATAATACTAGTGTACGTTGTAACACAGAAGAATCGAACTACATTCGTATCAGGAAGAGAGGAAGGCCCAAGGAATGCATACTTGGTGATGTGGAGAAAAATAAGATTTAAAGTGACTGACCATTTTTTGTAAAATTCATGATACTAAAACTTAATCGTATTTAATACCCAATAAGTAAATTGTATGTACAAGGATGACACTTTTAATGTGCTACACATAATGTTTACACAGCTCTATAGGTATTTATTGTAGACGTATTATGCAATGTGTGCAATTATTATGTTCAAACAAATAACGTACGTATCGTCTGCTGTGGGATAAACATATTCCGATTTAAAAGTCTGAATACACTGCGTCGGCTCACACCGCAAAAACCCGACAGTGTTTTATACTGTTACGCCCCGGGGTCGAGAAACAACGGCTAGAATGCCGTAGAGGTACGTCGAACATTCGAGAGGCCTAAAGAACATTCCAGTATCCAAGTCGACGCATACAAACCACTACACAGTGCCCATATGCGTCAGAATGTAGTAGAAGGATCTCGAAAGATCGAGAAAAGTGTGGTATATTTCGGAAGCCACAAGTACACAAGTACTTACCTTACCTCACCAAAAGTAGGTATAAACCTACTTACCTACTGTTGGGTGTAGGTATAAACACGCGAGCCGGCCGACGCACCACAAGTAGGTATAAACCTACTTACCTACTGTTTGGTGTAGGTATAAACACGCGAGCCGGCCGACGCACCACAAGTAGGTATTTAATTATTATTATTAGAAGTCGACTCGAGAATGTACCTGAACCTACTCGAATGTTCTGGATTGTGTACCGTTGGTATATAAAGAGCGACGATCGAGTCGGCGGGACAGTTTCAACTAAACAGTGATACAGTGAACATCAAGAGAGAAAATTAAAGAGAGTTAACAAGTGATTGTGTGATTGTAAAAGTGTTTATTAGCGGTGTTAGTTTAACGATTGTAATTAGTTTGTGTAATTACAGTGCCGAAATAAAGTGTTGTTCTTGATTTTCGTAACAGTGTCATTTTTCTATCGGTACCCACCACCCACGTACGTAACAATACGTATTATATCACACTATTCCGGCGACTGCGCGCCAGCATAGTGCGACGTCATGTTCTGCAGCGGATTTTAGTCGAGCGAGTGCAATGCGGCTCGTCTTGCTGTGTCAGTCACTTGCTGAGCACTATCAAGCGGGAGTGTTATTTTGATGTTTTTCATCAAGTTTTTTTGTTGAAGCTCCTTTTTTCTCAAATTCTTCTAAAAATTGCAAAAAAAATCTACATCAGAGCTATCCCTAACGTACAGTTGCTTATGATACTCGCTGCCCTGTACGTACTCAAACTAATACATTCGGACCTGTTGCGGCTCGTCACTAATGTGCTAAGAAGTAACTAGAATATGAAAGCACTTTAGAAATACGAATTGCTTTTCCTAAAATTAACATTACAGGGTTTTATTTTTATCCCGAGGGTCTTCCGAGAAAAATTGCACTGTTGCTGATGTATAAATTTAAATTACAAACAACGCAATAAGATTTGTATAGCACTGGGTTACAACATAAAATGCTATCCCAGGATTGACGTCTTAATATCAAACTGCCTTCGTTCCATATCTCCTGAAGGTTATTATGTCCGAAGCCCCAAAACGCCTGGAATCTAGAATGACTGAATGTTTTTAAAGCCTGATTTAAGAAATGATTTTCGATGTACAGTGGTGTAAAGAAATTAATTTTGAAATAAATTGTAAAGTACGTATTGAAATTTATTTAGGAACCTACTAGTCTACTTATTTTAATGTACCATTTTTAACATCTTATCTATAAGTAACTGCGCTAATGCTTCTGATAATTATAGTTGAAACTTGTGGAACCAAGAATTAGATTTTGTGAAAGTTAAGTAAGGAAGGTAAGTAAAATTGGTCCTCAATCCTCCAACTTGATAAAACTTATGAGCAAATATTAACTAAATTATTTTACTTATAGCCTCTGCAATACTTTCAATTTACTAAGAAAAAATGTGCAATTTTGTGGTCATTTTGAATTTCCTGTAATTTGAATGTTTTTACAGAAAAACCCATTTCGGGCTCTCAATCCTCCAAAGCCGGTTATCATTATTCTATTTTACTTTTTCTACTGGTTGTGTAACTGTAAACATACAACAGAAAACAAGTATCTAGTAAAAGTGAAAAATATGTGAAACTAGTGAGGATCATTAGTTATAAACTGTACCTCCTAGTGCCTCCTAGTATATATAAGCAAAATCTTGATACACCACATTTGTAAACGCTATTTTTCTGTTTGTTTTTTAATAATTCTGAGCACGTAGTTCTATGAAGTAGGAGGAGAAGAATCATTATAAGTAAAGAACACCTAAAAGTATTTTTAGCATAAATGGCGTTTACGACATTTCGTCCTACAATATATCGAAATGCGGCTATCTGTAGTAGGTAACTATTTAATGTGGCGGGTATGACAATATTTACTTACAACTTTGTTACTTACAACTTTGTTCAGAACTAGATATATCTGTTTTACACAGGTACTAGAAGGTACAGTTTAGGTACTTTTTTATATATTTATCATATTTCCACAATGAATACTTATATAAAATCTTATCTCTTATCTAATCTCGCCATATTGAGTCTTCAATTTTGCTTATAACTTTGTTTGCAAGTAGGTATAAGTCAGTTTTATATAGGTACTAGGAGGTACAGTTTAGGTACTTTTTTTGGGTAATTTTTCATTATTCTATACGAATACTAACACGAAATCTCGACACACCCGCCACATTGACGGTCAATATGGCAGGTGCATCGTGTAATACCTTTCTTTCGAAAAAGATACATATTTTTATTATACAGGTACTGAAAGGTACTATTTAGGTACATTTTATTGGTTTACAATTCGTCGTAATCCATAATGATACAACCGCCATCTTGACTCTCCACGATGGTTGGTTGGTTTTATGTTCAGAAAATATATCGTGCGGTAATGCAGAACAGTTAACAAACTGATCTGCAGTTAGGCGGAATTTTATTTGATGTAATACCTAATGTGTGATTAAAATAATTAATAATAATAAAAATAATAATTTTGGTGAATCATCATCATAATCAGCCACATGACGTCCACTGCTGGACGATGAATAATAAAGAAAAATACCATATTTGAAAAAAACTGTAAATTTTATACGTTCAGGGTATTATCTAAATAAATAAAAGGAAAAGCTGACTGAATGACTGACTGACATACCAACGCACAGCCCAAACGGCTAAACGTAGGGATTTGAAATTTGGAACGGACGTAGCTGAGGTACCGTAGAGATGCACTAAGGAAGGAATTCTCGAAACTCGTCTCTCTCGATAAAACGTTTGTATGCAAAATCTAAACCGCTCGAGGTAGACGCTTGAAATTTGTGGTGCAAGTACCTTAGTACACTGAAAGCTTAGGTGCAACAGGCTATAGGAAAAGTCCCATGGGAACGGGAGTTAGCGGGAAAAAACTTTTGTATGAAAAAATATAAACCGCGTAGGACAGATGATTGAAAATTGGTACGCAGGTACCTTAATGAACGTACAGCTTTCTTGGAACGCGATATTGCAAAATTCCCACATGAATGGGAGTTATGTATTACAGGGATAATCCCACCACCACCCAAGCCCTGCCTGCCTCTCGGCGTACGGGCCATTCTCTGGAGACGTGCGCATCTACTTGCTTTTGCCTCTTTTCAACGCACACGTTTTCTTGACTCCATACAAATTATCTTTATCCGTCCCTGTTTTGTTGCCAACTCTCCCCCTTCTGGGGCATGACGACCACATTACGGAGACTTCGCGTCGGGTCCTCGTCGCGTCTTCAGTCGTTAACAGGCTTCATATGTTCTTCGAGCTGTATGCCAGCGATTAGCAAACTCACGCAAGCGTTCAAAGTTCCCTCGACTGCTAACCAGATCCCTAAAGTATATTGGCCCTGGCTCGATACGCTCCAGTTTATTAAGCATCTCATTCCTTGCCTCATTGTATAATCTGCATTCCCATAGTACGTGGTCCCTGTTTTCGCTCGCTTCGCCACAAGGGCACTGAGCCGTGTCGCAGAGAGTCATCCGGTGTAGTCGTTCTCTGAAGCATCCATGTCCTGTCAAGATTTGCGACACAATGTAGTCTGGTTCGATCCATCCGAAACTCAACCTTTCTGCAGTACTCGGGAAGAACTTGTGTAGATCCCGACCATCATCACTATTCTCCCAGCGAGACTGCCATTGGGCAACTGCAGCCTCTCGTTTTGATGTTTTTAATAGCTTGCGCTCCCTCGGAGCCAACTGGGTACCCTCCTCCTCAATTTCTCCCGCTCGTTGTACCTCAAGATCTGCTGGAAGTACGCCCGCTAGCACAGGTAACGCTGCGGTGCTGCAAGATCTGTAGGCCTTAGTGAGTAAGATCAGCGCCAACCTCTGCGTGCGTAATAGCGCCCTCCTCACGACGAACACCGAGACTCGGCGATACCATGTCGATGCAGCGTATGTTAGTGTAGCAATGTAGGTCCCGGCATAGATAATTTTAAGAGCGCGGTACTTGATGCCCCACCTGGTAGCTGAGATACGTGACACTTTACCGAAGCAGTTAGCGGCTTTCTCTCCAATGTAATTGGCGTGTGGTATGAAGGTCTGGTCTAAGATGACGCCGAGATATCGCGCCTCCTTGACTTTCGCGATCGAGGCATTGTCCATTTTAATTGTGGGCGATCTTTGAAATTTTCCTTTTACGGTCATTGTCATTGATTTGGAAGAGGATCCCAACCGGTTTCTTTTTCCCCAGTTCGACACTTGAGTTAGGACACGTGAGGCGTTTCTTTCTATCTCCGCGCGGGACGAGGCCTCGATCGCGAGTGTCACATCATCGGCGTATGCTATTACATGCACTCCTTCTGGTTTCGGCAGCAATAGAAGATCATAGAGGAGTAAGTTCCAAAGAGTTGGCCCCATAACCGATCCCTGTGGACACCCCATGGTCGATAATTTCCACACTGCATGGCCACCGGCGAAAATTCCTACTCTACGGTTGGTGAAATAACTTATGAGCATCCTGTACATGTTTGGAGGTATTCCAGTCTGTTTCGCTTTGAGGAGAATCATCGCCCACCAGGCATTGTTGAACGCGCCACTGATGTCCAAAAAGATCAGTTGTACATACTTAGATTTTGATACCTCAATTATTGAAATCAATTTCTTAAGCGCGGTGACAGTAGACCTGCCAATCGTAAAACCATGTTAATTTGGTGAGATATTACTTATCAAACAAGGAGCGCAAGCAATAATTACTCGTCCCAGAACTTTTCCCAACACGGGGAGTAATGTAATAGGTCTATATGCTTTTGGATCTGAGGGAGGCTTACCGTTTCCCTTTGGCAGTACCACTAGGTTTCCAGCTTTCCAGTCTTACATAGGCCGAGACCCCCCAGGTCGATAGGTGATTCAGGATTCAAACAGCATGATGGTTTACGTTGTTTATTGTATAATAAGAGCGAGCTTACTAAGTAACGCTACTATATATATAATAACATAATGCTAACTAGACATTTTGTACCTATGTGCGTCACACTGTAGAGTTGAGGTAAAATGCAACATCATACATTACACCTCCCCCGAAAGTTAAGGGTTCACCTCCCTATTTGAAAAAAAAAATGTCGCACATAAGTTTACACATTTTTTAACTTAATTAAAACAAAATTTAAACATATAAAAAAAAATCATTAATATAAATTGAATATAATATAAAAACTATATTTCTAAGCTTATCTTATAATTAAACAATTTCGTATTATTTTTATGGGTTACATATTCTTTCTTATCTTTTAAAATTTTAACATTGGTTTTTAAATCTTCTAACACTTCCAAAGGACCTAAATATATATTATCTAGTTTACTACCTGTTTGATGTTTTAATAAAACAAAATCACCTTTTTTGTATGTGACTGAATTCATGTTCTTATCATATCTTATTTTCGTATTAAATTTACATTGCAACAAGTTATTTCTAGCTTCTAACTGAGCTTTCCGTAGCCTAAATCTTAATTCTAAAGGATAATCATCAAAATTATACAGTGGATCTAATGATTGAACATTTGCTTAGTTACTTGGTAAATGACACATTTTTCCAAAAACTAACTCATACGGTGCATACTTAGTATGTGAATGTACTGTAGTATTGAACGAAAAACACCAATAAGGTAACCAAGTGCTCCACTCGCTAGCGTTGTTGGCGCACTGGATGCGGAGGAACGCGCCCAAGCTTTTGTGGCTGTTCTCGAGGGCTCCTATGGTTACGTGATGATATGCCGTTGAGTTTAGCTTAGAGATCCCTAGTAACGAACATACCTCTGTCATAATTGACGACATGAACTCTGTTCCTTGGTCGGTAATTATCTTCGCGGTATACCAAACCTTAAAATAAAATTGTTAACAAATACCGATGATACGGAAACTGTATCTTTCCTTTCTAAAGGGTACGCTTCTACATATTTACTTAAACTTCATTGAACTGTTAAAATATACTTATAACCATGGTTGTCTATATCTAATGGACCCATTATATCTAAACTATATAGGTTCCAACCATTTAATAACGTCGCTTTGTTGCTGCTGCTACCGTAATATGACGGAAGCTTTAGCATGAGCTTATTTTTAGTAGTAGGTGTGAGAGTTTTTTTTGAAAGACGAGCAGGAGCGTCAAGACTACCCGATGTTATTTTATGGTTATCAATCTCCCCTCCCCCCCGCCTTCGCAAACGTGAAACTCCTCGTAAGTAACCGCCTGTTTTCGACGTGCCGGGGACGCTGGTGACAGCTCGGGATTCATTGTCTGTGATTGCAGTCTCTCTTCCGAGAAACCGGGCGCCTCTGATAATTATTTCCGTTTTTGTACCCGAAGCTGGTCAATAAGTTTATGCCATACACTGCCCGTGCTATCAATGACCTTATACTTCGAACTACCCAACCTCTCTGTGACCTTCCTGGACGCCCACCTGTCACCTGAACTCTGTTGGCGTAACCATATCAGATCCTCCACGTTTAAATTTTCTACAAGACCCCTGTCCTACCACCCGTTGTTTATCCTGGCATTCCCTAACACGAATGCTTAGTTCAAGACGTAACGCGTCTAGCTTCGTGGATGTGTGGCGTAGTAAGGACCTTGCGGCCTAACATTAACGCTGCGGGGGATGCTCCCGTGATGCAATGAACCGTGTTCCTGTAATACATTAAATACGTATTTAAAAAACATGTTCTATTACATCTTTAGTTCAGTATTCTGAAACTCCTTGCTAATAAATGGCGGCCCGTTATCCAAAACTTGGAACCTTGGCAAACCAAACCATCTAGCAATTAATATCACTTAACTTCGCTATATTGAGTTTAGCAGATCTGCTTGCTACCTCCATAGCTTCAATCTACTATGTTCTCGTATCCACCATTACCAGAAACAATTTTCCTCCTATCGGACCTAAAAAATCTATCTCCTATGTGTACCCGCGCCCACGGTCGGCTCGGCCACTGACACGGAACCGGCGCCTGCCTGGAAGAGCATCGGTCTCCGCTGTGCAAATATTACACTCCTTCCGGTCGCAAGGAGTGTAATCTCTCAATTCCTTTCAAATAACCTTTCAATACTTTCATCCATTCCTGGTCACCACATGTCATTCTGTAGTCTTTACTATCCCCATATGTGTCTCGTGCAGAATTCCCAGTACTTTACTTAGGCAAGCCTGCGGTATAATTATTCGCTACCCCACATGACTTATCCCAGTCCTTCTTACGATTATAGTAGGAGCCTAACAATTGTATGTCATTTTCCCTAGGCCGTTCGTCTCTTCTTCTTTAATTCAATATGCGGCTTAATAGTGGATCCCGGCTTGTATGTTTTTTATTTTATTGTGGTCTTGAAGAATTTAATTTTGAGTAAATGGCCAACACGCCGAAATTGACCACATATGTACCGCCGGTACCGGCAGTCTGTAGCCGCATGCTGCCCAGATCCGCAGACCTCACACTCTGCTCGTCTGCCTGCTGCCACTCGGCGAGAGTGCGCCCGTGCTCGACATTTCCACCGCTGCCGCGTCCCGCACCGCAGCTTCAATCTTTACCGCCTTCGTATTTGACAAATCATCTTCCACGAACAGGCGCTCCCTGATGACTTCGTTTTGTAACCTACACACCAGCTAATCCATTAGATTGTCCTCAAGTTCCCCTTTAAATTCGGATGTTTTGCTAGTTGCTTCAATTCAGCTATGTAGGTAAAATTTTCATCAGTATGTCGTTGTCTTTACTTCGTCAGAATTCACAGTGCTCCGCCATGACAGATCGCCTGGGTTGCAAATGTTCCCTTAGCAACTCTACTACGTATTTGTACGTTTTGGTACTGGGCTTATCCGGGCTGGTGAAGTTGCTCAAAAGCTCATAGCAGTCGTCTCCCGTAACCGCTATCAGAGTCGATATATCTCTGCCCGCTCTTTAAATAACGACCAATTCCCCAACTGCACATTAAATTCTGTCAGCTTCTCGATAGACTCGAGTTGAACTAAATATAACGCTTTTATTCTCGACGCCACTGACATATATTGGGAATTCCCTTGAATCAACAAACACAGCTCTTTACTTTTCAGACATTTATTTACACAGTGACATGTGAAATGACTGATTTTGACCAACGCAGTGATAGACAGGAGTTTTAAAATAATATTTATTAAAATAAATAAGAACGTCTATGGTCCAGTTGGTCGGATCCTAGACTTGTAACCGGGAGGTCGCGGGTTCGAGCCCGGCTACTGATCGTGTACCAATGGGATTCTTTTTCAGAGCCTATGTATGCAACGCAATGCTCGTACGGTGAAGGACAACATCGTGATGAAACCCGCATACCACAATTTTTTTTTACATTGGATTCACTAAGGTGTATGCATGTCAAATTTCAAGCATCAGGTTAAGAAGTTTTCATCAAGTTTTCCCCCACCAACTCCCGGTCCCGTAGGAATTTCTCAAAATACAAAACTTAACATTATATTTACTAAAACTTAATTTTACTAACACTGATGCCCGTGGGAATTTTGCATTATCGTGTTGCAAGAAAGTTTTCCGTTCATGAAGGTTTCAATAATTTATCTTACGCGGTTTATTTTTTTTTATACAAAAGTTTTCTCCCGCAATCTACCGTTCCCGTAAAAAATTTCCAATATCGAAACTAAGCTATACATTTACTAAGGTATCTGCATTCCTCAAGCGCACAATTTGAGCGGTTTAGATTTATCATTCAAAAGGATTTTCACCATGATAGGCATTCTCGTTCGTTTAACCGTATGGGCTGTGCGTTAATGTTAATCAGTCAGTTACTCCCTTTAAAAAAATTGCAATGTACGTCCCTATATCTCCATAGATAGGTATGTACATGATATCAAACCACGCACAAACTTTATTCAGTATTTTACTCGGTGTCTATTGAATGTAAATAATAATTATTTTTGTAGTAAATAGATAGATAGATAGATAAAACATTTATTTAGATCACATGAAGCACATAGTAACACGAAACAAAATAATAATAATAACACAAAATAAAATAAAAACAACAGACAAGAAATAGGTGGTAGATTTTACAGTAGAATAAGTAAATACCTACTCGTGTGCCGTGCTTCACGTGAAGAAAATGGGCTTCGACTCAGCATTGTGTCACAGTTACCTGCGACGCTGGTATTCTGTCGACACCCGACAGATGACAGAGTGCGCAACCGTCACTTTCATAAATTATCTAAAACATATTTTATAATAATAATTTTAAATAAATAAATAAAAAATACCCAAAATAATTGCCTAATATATGTATAATATAATACATATATGTAAGTAGTCTAATAAATGTGTGAGTGTTGAGATGAATGAACATGTGTGTAGGTAATGTGCATGTGAGTTAGGATCGGACGATCAGGCCGAACTAAGACATTGTTTATTTAAAAGTAGGATATACATTTTTTGTTTAAACGAAACCACAGATGTACTGCCCCGGAGAGGCGGTGGTAGATCGTTCCAACACTTGTTAGCCTGGTATCTGAAACTGCCACGGAAAGCTGCCGTCCTGTGTTGCTGCATCAGCAGAGGTTGAGAGTTAGCTCTTATATTATTGTCATGTCTAGACTGGCGCCATGACAACTTCTCATGAAGATAGGAAGGTTCTCCGGTCTTGACAACTCCAAAGAGAAGTGTAGCGAAATATAACTTCTCCCTGTATTGCATATTTAAAATCTTGTGTTGATTTAGGAGTTACGTGTGTTCGTGGGGGTATAGGGAAGCAAAAGCGAGCACAGGCATTTTGAACACGCTGTAGTAGTCGCTGCGTTTTAAGTAACAGACAAGGTCCAAATGCGGGTATACTGTAGCTCAGCTTCGAAAGGATTAAGGAGTCACAAAGCTTAATCCTCATACCCACGGATAGATATTTCCGTATTTCATAGAGTACCTTCAGACGATAAAAACAATTCTTTGCAATAGTCATCACATGGCTCTCAAAGTGTAACTGACTGTCCATCACTATTCCAAGGTTACGTGCTCGATTTTTTCCCATCTAAAAGTATTTGTGGGTTTAGATTATTTATATCTGAAATTTGTTTTTTGGAACCCAATACCAGATACTTTGACTTGGATGGATTTAGGAGCATATTGTTTTTGGAGCACCACTGACAGAACTGTTCCAAATCTTTATTTAGGCCATCTACAGCATTTTTCGTATTTTTCGTATCTAAAGAGGTGTGTAGTTGAAAATCATCAGCGTATATATGAAATGAAGTATGGTTAAGATTCGTTATAATATCAGCACTATATATAATGAATAACAATGGTCCCAAAACCGATCCCTGGGCACTCCTCTGGGAACCATCTCAAGTTGTGATTTCAGCTCTTTCCCATCACTTTTACGTATAACTACCTGTTGTTTTCGGTGACTGAGGTAGCTGTTACACCATTTCACTACGGTATGATCAAAACCATAACATGATAGTTTCGATAACAGCAGATCCCGACTCAAACCGTCAAAGGCGCGCGAAAAATCAAGCAGTGCCAATATCGTCCCCGAGCCCTTGTCTTCAGAAGTTACGACACCGTCAATCACATCTGCTAGTGCGGTGCAAGTGCTACGTCCTTTACGGAACCCTGATTGGAGTTTTGGCAGAATGTCATTCACTTCGCAATATTTAATAACCTGGCTATACACAACCT
>SJJU01002502.1:0-10465 GCA_012932125.1 Conopomorpha cramerella | reverse complement strand
GTTAAACCAAAACACCACTGCGATCGCCAACCCGCCTGCCAAGCGTGGCGATTACTGGCATTTCACCCCAAATGACGGATCTCATTGGGGTAGGCCCTCGTCCAGCACTGGACGTTATGTGGCTGATGATGATGTATTTATTTTATTACCATGACACAGACGCCGCCGGCCAACTACGGTCGCCAGATCGAGCGCAACACTCACATGTACTCGTCGCTGCCGCGGTCCTCGCTGACGTCGCCGCTGGCGGCGGAACGCCTCGCGCTCGGTAAACCGCACACTATGGTGGCGGCTGGACGCGGACGATCCGTGCCCAATCTAGGTGATGGGATGTGCCTATATTTACTTCTACGTTTCGGTGCGATAGTGGTGTGTCGCTTAATTACGCGTGGAATATTGGTCGGCCACGAAAGTTTTGTGTTACTAATACATCAATTAAATAGAGTTATTATATTCGAGTAGTAAATGAATCATAATGCCTAACGATATACAAATGAGTTTCAAGCAGGTGGTAGACCAGGTTAGGCAGGGTAAATGTTACCTATGATTAATTTTACTGAGTAATAGAATAAATTGCATACCTATATGATATGTGTGCTTATGTTTAAAGAATAATTCAGAAATAAACCACGAAAATTATGCGGTATTACCACTATCACAATCAATGGGGAATTTTCAGGGCCCTTGTTTCTCTTTGTTATGACAGATGTCGCTAGCTGTATTAGGGGGGGATAAATGATAAATGTTAACGAAATTACTAACTTCATGCACTCAATATTGAAGGTGACAGTAGTGTTTTTTGCTTGTATTTTACATGATATAGAAGTATCTGATGTTTGAATAACATACCCAAATAATAAAAAACATACTAAAATATTCTGACAGAAGTCACCCTGGACACATACTGCTAGCGACATCTAGGTAAGAAATTTTTGGCGTTTGAAAATTCCCCATTGCACTTTATCTTTTCTGGTGATGCACATAACATTCCATGTAGCATCGATTGCATGCAATTTATTTTTAAGAAACGTGTTCGGATATGTTTGTTGTTTGAGTTAATAGTCTACACCGTAACCGTAGTTAGTGCGTCCTCGGGGGAATGTGCGCGAAATTTCAAGATTGTGCTACCATAGAATCTTAACCCTTAGCTGCATAGTGATGTAATACTACATCAGTATAACTTTCCTCGATTTGTTTTTCTAGCCGTCCCAAATCCAGATTTTTCATTCTAAATTATTGTCAAAGGTACAACTAGTACGTATGAACGCAGTTTTAACTTTACACCACTTTTATTTTTTTTTCGCATGATGCAGTCCACATAATTTAAGAAGGATAGGTTTTTATTCAGACAAAAAAAAATCATGCAGTTAAGGGTTAAAATAAGACTGCATATGATCGATTCTATAGTCGCACATACTTGAAATTTCTTCCACTTTCTCGCGAGGAGACGCATTTTCATCAAGATTTCACTTAACGGAATATGTAAGTATTTGGTATTAATTAGTTCTAGTAATACAAAGCACAAAAGGGTGATGGCGAGGTTGATTCGTGTAATTAATGTGTAGTGGATAAGGTACAATATTCTGTGGTCTGTGAGCACATTACTTACGTTATATTTTTTAAAAAAACCTGTTTTGAACAATACTATGCTGTGTGTCTATTCATATGGTAAATGTTGTGGGATTTTTTTAATTAGATACTTTAAATGTTTATTAGAGATTTGTGTTTATAATTTGCATGATTTTGTCTACTTATTGCTGCACGCAACTACTTATTATGTACCTACCACGACGAAATCTTACTTATTTTAGAAGAAAATTGTTTTTTTTTCGACTGTATATATTGATATTTTAAATATAAATTGTTTAGTTGTAAAGTTTAAATTTAAAATACCAAATGTAATCATTCATTCCAGACATATGCTTGTTAATTGGAAGATTTCTGTGCTATTGTCAGGTTATTTACTGGGTTGAAAGTATAACCTTAAGTTTCCATTTTCCAAATATGTTCTACATTGGCTTACTGATTGGTTGTCCGTAAATTACGCGATAACCCGCTGTCCGCTGACATGATGGATACGTGTCAAACATGTTTAATTGCACAAGTTTCGAAAGTAGAAACGCATGGTAAGGAAAATAATACTTACGGTTGACATGCGATGCTATGATGTATGTATAGTATTATGCCTAAAAAAAGGTTTAGTTAGTCTATAAATCGTATGAAACATCTCTTCTTACCTCTTTGGTAAACGGGCGTGACGCATATGTAACTGTCATATCATTACCTATGTTTATGTATAATTCAGTATAAATACAAAACATATTATAAATATTACCCCTACAGCAAATACTTCAGGACCATATACTAACCGATGTAAAGTAACTATTAACCGAACCGCGACTCAACCTATAAATTGAAGCTGATAAAAATCATCATCATCATCAGCCCATACTTGTCCACTGCTGGACACAGGCCTCTCCAATATGAGAGGCCTAAAATATATACACCTGAGGCTGATAAAAATATATTATGATTATTATATTAACCAATCAGCGGAGAAGGAAGAGGCAGTGATCCGCGGCAGTCCGTCGCCGTCTCTCCGAGAGATGCGGTCGCGCGTGGACTCGTTGCTGGAGGGCGGCGCCGGCCCGGGGCTCACTCGCGGACCTCTACGGGCCACCGCGCAACCCAGGCTTGTTAGAGACAAACCAGATATGCCTTGGTGAGTGTGTTTTATGTAACCACTTGTAATGTTTAAAGGTGATCGCAGCTGATTACCGAAGTTAAGAAACACTGAACCCTTTGGACCATCTTTAGAGGAGCAATTATTCATTGGGACATTTTTAATACAAGCCAAATAAAATGAATGATAAGCGAAACCTGGGTACAACAACGAAACGCAGAAGATAAATAAGGACTCACTGTTGGCAAAAGTCTCCTTAACTATCTTACACTGTCCTTCCGACTTCTCTTCGGTCTATAATCTGACTATCTGATTCTTGATGTTTACGATGTCAACTAGCTTTTTATAGTGAAGAAATTTAAAAGTCTGCTACCAAGCAAAATTTATGTAATAAATAATTTCGAATTCAATAATAATTAAGAACTCATAAACATTTTTTAAACGTAAATACTAAATGTAAATACTCAATTATCACGCACATAAAATGGAAGTCAGTACAGAAAAAGTACCTAATTAAGTCTTACGGCTTCACAATCATCTACAGTGTTTTTCATACGTATTTTTTTATATGTCTCCAGGCAAAAGACAGACATAAAGCAGTGGGACTGCGAAACGACCTGCTCGTGGCTGGAGTACGCTGGCTTAGAAGCCTACATCCCCGCGTGCCGGAC
Organism: Conopomorpha cramerella; assembly: GCA_012932125.1. Taxonomy (NCBI): domain Eukaryota; kingdom Metazoa; phylum Arthropoda; class Insecta; order Lepidoptera; family Gracillariidae; genus Conopomorpha; species Conopomorpha cramerella. The sequence continues at coordinate 7,111 of SJJU01002502.1, read as the reverse complement.
GTGGCTCAACGCGACACCGGAAGCACGCGGTGTCCTCGCCGAGTCTTCCGGTAACACTATAGAGAAGGAGCTGGGACTAAAACATCCGATGCACAGGAAGAAGATCATGCTAGCTATCATGGATATGACTGTGAGTTGTTTACGGGCGGTTTTCTGAATTCCTAGTTTTTTTGCTTAAAGAAAATCGCAGACTACTGCTTAGTTCAACAGAATACTGCTATTATATTATTCTGCAGTATATTTTTAATAACAGCAACAGTAATGGGGTAGAATGGGGTTGCCGTTCGGTGACGGCGAATAGCAGTGTGTCACTATCCCAACCCAGTTTTTCCTGTCATAGGGTCGTAAGACGCGACTGAGGGAGCTCTCAAGAGAACGGGCAACAGCGTTGTCTGTGCGTTAAACCACAGCACCACTGGGATCACCAACCCGCCTAACAAACGTGGCGATTATTGGCATTTTACGCCAATAATCGACGGAGGTCATTGGCTTTTGTTCAGCAGTGGACGTTATGTGGTTGCTAATGACAATGAATAGTGTAGAAAAGTCATGAGCTGATAAATATAAAAAATATAGTATAGTTTAATGTAAAACAACACTATTGGTTAATCGGATGTCACTAAAATTCATTACATGAGAGAATGCCTCATTTCCTTTAATTCATATTGGTCGAGCATATGAGCCATACGACTTCAGCTTCGCGTTTTTTTCTATTGAATTCGCAAATATTGGTTTGGAATCCGGCTATTGGCTATGTGCGCGACGGTGGCGACGCGTAGTGTTTACCAGTGGCGTGCACAGCATTTTTGACCAGGGTAGGCAGTTTTCGAATGTCAGTAATTCCTAAACTAAAAAAAAAAAAACACTCACCACGGGTCTAACACTCGTAATACAGCGACAAACACTTAAGGCCGTCTTACGAAGATAGCTTGAATGACGAAACTTTTCGGCCACATCAAACATCTAAAAAGTGAATAGCTAACAAAAACACATCACTTTTAAGATATCCGAAATGGCCTGAAAAGGCCTTCCTTCTTGTATATGCGATGGAGTAGTCGAAGGATTTTCATTAGTCACTAACTCAGTCTATTTATATATTAAATCTACACGTCTGTCCTTGTTCAAGTAAATTTTAAGTACGTCGTCATAAAAAGAAGTTTTACGTTTCAAATCAAGAAGTAGTTTTTTTTCTATTGACAGCAGAGATAAATCTGTGAGTCGTTGCTGATTCTGTGTGTTTCGTAAGTACGTATGTATTCGCTTGAGCGAAGAAAATGACCTCTCACATGACGCGCTACTCGCTGGGAATGTAACAATGAGCTTGGCCAGTCGCAGAGCTTCGGGAAAAACATTTTCCAGGTTATTTTCATAAATGTTTTGAACTATTGAGTAAACACTGCAATTTGAAAATTCTGATGACTTGTATATACAACGTAATTCATTTTTAATCCTATCAAAATTTAAAGTGTACATTGCACAGACTTCTCGTAGTTCAGTTTCCGGAAAATTTGTAGAGTAATGTTTAAAATTTTCGGATGAAAGTAATTCAAAAAATTTTATCGACTTTAAATTTTGGTAACGGTCTTTACATTCGCTAAGAACATTGTCTACTATTTCTAAGAAAATACGGCGATAGTGAGTCTTTGGATCTGAAATATTACGTTTTCGTTTAGGAAGCCCGCAAATGCCAACAGTCGCCTTAAATTTATCCTCAAATGTTTGTCGGTATTTATCGAGAAATGATTCGAATTCCGTAATTTTCTTTACACAATACGTTATATCTGAAGTTTTGCACTGTAAAATATTATAAAGAACGTCCGTTTCAGAAAATATATCAGCAAATATAATTAACAAAAAATTAAATTCAAATTCCCGCAAGTTAAATAAAAAGCCAGAAACCTGTGAAAGTGTGTCATTATCCCAATTTTGTGCATTTTCATACATATCGTCAAATAAGTCCAGGAGGTGGGACAGTTCTGTCTGGATGGTATTGACAGTTCGGGAATTGTAAGTCCATCTGGTTTCAGCCACACGAGGAAGTTTTTTCATATCGGCAAAATGGTTATAATGAGCACTGCGTTTAGTGCTTGTGTGAAAAAAGGCTGCTATTGTCTTAATTGTACTAAAAAAACGTTTAGCTTCTGGAATGCGCTCGAGAGATTTTGACAAAACTAAATTTAGTACGTGCGCTGAACACCAGACGTACAGTGCCCGTGGACATTGTTCCCTAACTAAGACCTGGACGCCATTCACTTGTGATGATAATACTGCTGCGCCGTCGTATGTTTGAGCAACTAATTTGTCGGAGCACTCTAATTCACCTAGAATATTTAATATTATTGAACTCAACGTTGTAGCGGTCCGATCCGCGCTGACATCTACATACTTAATGAACCGATCTACTATTTCATTTTCACAAAAATATCATAAAACAAACACTAATTGTTCCCGGCCACTTACATCAGGCGTTTCGTCTACCATGACCGCGACATAATCGGACTGTTTTATTTCGTCTCTAATTTGGTTACCTAATACTGTAGCAACGCTTGAAATTAAATCGTTTTGGGTTCTGTTCGACATTCCCGAAAAATTAGATGAACTAGAGTTTTCCAAATGTGATTCTAATACCCCATCGTACTTTGAAAGCAAATCGACAGTTTCTAAATAATTTCCCCTGTTGTTAGAACAACTGGATTCGTCATGTCCACGAAAAGCAAGCTCTTGTTTTCCTAGAAAGCAAACGACGTCAATGAGTCGTTGAAAAATATTTCTATTGCGGTCTACTTTCGAGTTATGCCTCGCGATGTCTACCTTTAACTGAGTGTTCAAACAAGTTTCTATACGACTTTTGCCAAAAGTATTAAGCTTTAGATATGCCTCGAGATGTTTTTCAGTTTGTTCGTGCTTTTTCGCGGCGGTATGAAAATTGTGCAAATCAGTAAAGCCAGTTTTACTCCATACTGTAGCTAAATTAGTAAATAACAAACAAGGAAAACAAAACAATGAATTTGCGTGAACGCAACCGCAAAGCCAGTTAAAATCTTCGTAATATTTTATGTGGAATTGACGAGTCACATTACGTTTACTTTGTACTAATTTTAATTCAGGTACACACCTCCCCTTTGTTATAATTGCACTTTTAACACTGAATCCTAACTGAGAAAATCCGGCACCTTTTAACTTCACTAAACACACAGAATCACGACAAACACTACATTCAAAAACCATTTTATAAACAAGAAAAGTACCAAAAATTTTCCAAAACAAGAAAAAACTTTGTAACGATATCCGCACAAACAAGAAGGAAACTGCATAATGCATAAAAAATATGGCCGTTCAGTGCCCGCCAAAAATTACCTAATTTCGATAAACAATAAGTAGTTATATCTATTAATGCTTCCTGACCCATATTCTTATACATTTTCTACGGACTGTGAGTTCAAGACATTGTGGCCAAAGTCAAGTGCAATACAGTTCCAAAAACATTCGTAATGCGCGCGCATGGCGCGAGCATCGCTAGTTGCCGGGCTGCGGTCCTGGACGGCTGTGATTTTCCAACTCCTGCGGCTGGAGTTGGTGTATTTTATCCCGTTCCCGCGCATGGCTATAGTATAATTTTGTTTCGCTCACACGTAGTTCAGTTGTTGCTTCTAGGTACGGGGACGGCTGCTGACGATAGGCACTGAGCGAGTGTGCCTACTGAAACGGAACGAACATTTTTTGACCCGCGATTGCTTACGAAAGTCATACGAGTCAGGTTCTTTTATTTTGAGCTGTGTTTAGCTTTCGGAGACTGTTCTAGACTAGACGTTGCCTTCTATTATAAGACCGGTATAAATTGATCCACGGGGACTTAGTACAATAATCAAAACAAGGTTTTTTTTTATATGGTTTAGTTTGTGTATAATATTGTGTCCGTTCTAAAAATCGGACCCGATACTATTTTGACCACAATGTTTTGAGCTTCGGTGGCGTATGACGGCCGTACAAAGGAAGTGTTTTGTATACTGGTGCTACACATTGGTTTATGTTCGGTACGTCACGGCCAAAATTTTGAGGTAGGCAGTGCCTTTTTGCCTGTATGGTGTGCACGCCACTGGTGTTTACAACATTTGCGGAACATTTGTCAAATAATAACAATGTAAATATTGTTAGTTTCTTTGCAAATATAAATAAAACCAAAGATTAAAATAGTATTGTTGACAATATTATATCGAGCATGTAAGAACGCAACACGTTAAAATTTAACAACGAAACAACAGTCATGGCCCATTTATTTGCTTTGATTTTGTACTGCAATCAACACTTGACAGCTAATCATCCGCATTTGTTTCCGATTTCTGGCGTGTTGTGCGCTGCGGTCGTTATCTCTTTGCCACTACTCGCTTTGCACATAGCCAATAAGTAATGGTGCGAGGTGAACATGTAACCGAACATAATGAGTGTTGGCATGCAGAACACGCACGAGGACCCGTACCTGCGTGCGGCGGGCCAGCTGTCGGTGTCGTGGGTGCTGCGCTGGCTGGAGGACGCGGGCGTGTGCGTGTGCCGCGCCGCCGCCGCCGCCGCCGCGCTGGACGGGCGCGCGCTGCACCGGCTCGCGCACGCCGACCTGCACGCGCACCTGCGCGTCTCGCACGCGCTCCACGCCGCCGCGCTACGGAGAGGTCTGCTCGCCACCGCTAACTCGCTAAATTACGCTCTCACCACTGCCGAAAGCGATTTCATTTTGATGATATACGTTCAGTTTAGGTATAGGAGTCAGTGGACAGAACTCGAAATAAGATTTTGTAAAAGCGAAGTTTATGTTCATACATACATACATACACTTCACGCCTGTCTCCCAGAAAGGTAGGCAGAGACTACAGATCTCCATTTGTCACGATCCTGACATACCCCTTTCGCTTCATCTACATTCATACATCTTTTCATACATGACCTCCCGGTTTCGAGTACTTTTCACGCCACCTTCGGCCAGGACATCACCAATCTGGTCTGTATATGTCTTTCTGGGGCGACCTCTACTCACTCGGCCCATTACATCACCCATATAAATCTCTTTCGTCAATCGACTTTCACCCATTCTCTCCATATGCCCAAACCACCGAAGCATGCCCTTTTCAATCTTGGTCACTACGTCTTCCTTCAAACAAGTTTATGTTCGTTTCTCATAAATCGGTGCCAAAGAAACAATATACACTTCACGCCTTTTAATCCCAAAGCGAGGTAGGCAGGGACACTTGCTATAGCAAATGCCCACGATTCACCAAGAGTATTTAACCCAACGTGACAGGGGGTGAGCCCATCGCCGTTATAGGGTTCACACACCTTGTGGTGTGCGGGTTTCATCACGATGTTGTCCTTTATCGTACGAACGTTGCTTTGCGTACATAGGCTCTGAAAAAGAGTCCCATTGGTACACGTCCAGTAGCCGGACTCGAACCCGGGACCTCCCGGTTACAAATCAAGTATCCAACCAACTGAACAACAGAAGCTCTCTACACAGACAGCTTTTCTAGTCTGTAAAAGAGACGGCATGTTTCCGTGCCGATCTTCCTGCCACATTTATGAGAAAAGACACGAATTCTTGTATAGACTTACCCTGCTTCTCTTGTCCTGGTTTACGCCTGTAATTACACCTGGACACCTTGGGATACCACACATATAATTTAACTCACTATTTTCTATCGTCAGGAATCCAAGTCCTGCGCATGCACAACTTCGATCCCGATATAATGGTGCGAAGAGCTCCCGAGGGGCAGGACGGAGAGAACAAATCAGACTCGGACGTGATGCGCTGGTCGTCACACAGGGTCATGCAGTGGCTCAACGAGATAGACCTTGCGGAGTATGCGCCCAATTTGCGGGGTGCCGGTATGTTTTTTACTCTCTTGAGTTGAATTATCTATTTATTACTCAATATTGTTCACCGGGTGTATATGCGCGAATATAACCAAAGACAAGCTCGAGCTTACCTTTGTTATTTTACTCGACGTTTCGACGCAGTTGCATGCGTCGTGCTCACGAGTGGACTGGAGTGCGGCGGCTGCGACGTTTCCTGGTTTGAGACGAATCCGCAACTACCCTCAAAGAGTCACTATTACACCCGGTGAACAATATTGAGTAATATTGTCTGTGCGCGTTTCATTAAAATATGATCTAATTATCTATTTGGTTGCGATTTTGTATTATTTTATCTATAGGACATAGGCGGCGCAAAATAAATGATTTGATTTGTTTTATATTGATATATCTATTTATGATTTATCTTCATTGATGGAAATCTTTATTTGGACCTTAAAATTTGTGGAAAAGATAATATCCGTCAAGTAGCCGTCGCTATTTTACGTTAACTCTAAAATTACATACAATAAATTATGATTAGACTATTTGATATTTGCCTATTTCAAATTATCTAGTACCTCTAGGAACAGTAAAGGTGGAAAGAAAGTGGCGAGAAATTCTGACGGTTGATATTTTGATATTGAATTTTCATAGTTGGAAAGTAACTGGGTATTTCTTACCTTTTAGTATCTTTTTTAAAATTCTGCATTATCCCAGAAGAAAATGTTGAAGCGAAAGGGGTATGGCAGAACCGTGACCTATGGAGATCTGTAGTCTCTGCCTACCCTTCTGGGAGACAGGCGTCAAGTGTATGTATGTAATGTCACTTGTAACAAATACAGCGTCACAAAGGTCTCACGTGGGTAAAATAATAATTTAATAATACTGACCCGCACCTATGTTCTCCCATGTTGTGAGGTCGTAGACAATACTTTAGTATTAAGTCCACCCGTTGTACTTTTAGTGCAATAAAGTATTAAATAAATAAATAAAATATATGGCAAAACAATTCAAGAACAAAATGTTTGTAAAATTTACTTATGCAGCAAAAGTTCGTTGTAGCGCTTCTTCTATCGAATCGATTGAAGAGTGGTTATAATGTGTGTATGTGTATGTGTCGGGCCCGGTCAGGCGTGCACGGCGGCCTCATGGTGCTGGAGGCGCGCTTCACGGCCGAGCTGCTGGCCGCGCTGCTGCACATCCCGCCCGCCAAGACCCTGCTGCGCCGACACCTCACACAGCGGTCAGTGTCTCCCCCCACTCCCCT
>SJJU01002501.1:0-25243 GCA_012932125.1 Conopomorpha cramerella | reverse complement strand
AAAGAGTATTTCACTCATTATATTCATGGGAATATGTAGTTAATACTGACTGGGCTTCAAAACCAGTAATTGTGTCCTTTCTCCTATTTACGGCAGATCTGCTATATAAAAATGTCATGTCGCGGTGTTTGTTACCTAACTTCATAACGATTGGACTCATCTTTATGAAATTTTGTGTGCATATCGGGTAAGTGTGAGAATAGGTTAACAACTATTTGTAACATACCCGAAACAGCTGTATTTTCCTGAATGTACATACGTACATTTTGTGATAAACGGCGATACAAAGGCGACTTTCAGAGTGCAAAAGGATTATTGTGAGATGTTCTAGGCATATTAACACCCTAACAGGGTTTATTCTTAGATGTAAGACATACGCAATAAATACTGAATACTAGGTAAATACGCACCAAACGTTTGCTAATACATCTAGTATTTTATATCATAGTATTGTACATTAGTAAGTGCAAACTAGACACTTAAATAGGGAACTCCTGATAAAATAGAAAATCATCATATTTTTTGACAAAGAATTACCGTTTGTATTTTTACAACTGCACGATAGATATAAGTTATTGAAATACAAATCGTTATTGCAAAAAAGATGGCTCAATGTTTTTCAATGGCCAATTATATTTTCGAGAGCGTTTGAAACTTTTTACTAAAAACAAATACTGAGTCAGGCCTGCCACAGAAGCAAAAACTTTGAGAAGACATATTTTCAGTTGTACCATTCATCAAATAATTATCAGACAATTAATGAACCTTTCTGTTCCTTTCTTTTCAAAACGCTCAGTTAGTCAGTTCCACTGACTATGGATCTTACTTTAAACTAAATTCATTCCGAAACAACTTTAACCTTAATATTCTGACCACAACTAAAAGGGGTCTGAATAAACACTAGATTTTTTAGGCATGTTACAAACCCCCTGTCCCCAAGAACCTTTTTATTTTTTCTATGAAAGGCGTACAAACTTTACGTTTAATATTCTTCTTACCCCGCTTATCTTTGATATCTATTATGATCTAAGTCTGCATTATTTTAACTTGCTTACAGATTTTTATAGAACGGAGAAAAGTTTGATAACGAACACCGCTAACATAACAGAATAACATATTGTTTCACACACACATACCTATATTTTCTGATATTGTTGTAATGGCTGGTTTAAGATCTCAACAGCAGTATGGATTTTTTAAATGTTCATAAGGTACACGTTATTGGTCGACCAATTTAGTTTATATACGTATTTTGAAGATGTAACTAGATATAATTAATATTTTTATGAAGTAATTAATAGTAATATCTCAAATTGACGCTACCAACCAGCTCCAAGACTACCACAAAGCATGACTATTTCATTTCTTTTAGTTACGAGGGTAATTCTAATTCTCATATGACGCCACCCGCTTGCAAAGTATCAGAAGAATTCGTGAAATGATATGAAAGTGGGTCGCCCGCAATGGCAGGGAATAAACAGTGTGAAGTTAACTGATAGCCCGTACCCGAGGACGTGGCGTATGCCAACTGACCTGAGATCTGGAAGAGATGCCAAGTGGTCGGGCCCTTGACTGCCATGACCCCAGTTACATCATTCGCTGACCTTGACTTTTTCACAATGTTTTTTTTTTCACTTTACTTTCCGCAATGATTGTCTTGGCAAGGTGTTCGGACGTTTCCGCGAATTTCAGAAACAGATTGAACCCCCCCCCCCCCCTGAATAGTGAACAGTCTTGACATTCGCTTTTGTATTTTTACTACACACTATACACTTGAACAAACATTCCAGGTACTTTTATAAAACATCAATAAGTTATATCATTTTGAGAGTAGTTATATAAAATAGAAACAAGACAACATTACTTTATAACTTTCCATTTCGCTATTTTATTGCCTTTAGATACAGTTTATTTTACTAAGCTACCCTCGATGTGTATGCGTCACGCATGTCTCCGAGAATGGTGGTAATACTTACTACTCCACTTGTAAAAATTAATTGCTTTTGTTTCAATAGCAAAACTAAAAATGTCTTTGTAATTCTCAATATACTTTACATCTTAATCACAATTATGCAAATATTTTACACAACCATTAAAAGTTGTGGTTAGTGAGCCGACGGATTCACCATAATTGTCAAAATATAATTTTGTAAAATATCTTGTATTTCGATGACATATGATATCTTACTCTGATCCTTAATCGCAAAAAAATAAAGTATTTTGGAAAGCAAGATGCATTGTTTCTCAAATAATACTTTATTCTGCAAAAGAAGAAGCGCAAAAGCAAAGGAAAAGATGAAATCATCATAAGCATATAAGACCGTTGATTCTAAAACTTGCTATGAAATTACATACGCATAAATACTTTGGGAAAAAACATTTCATGTATAAATGATTGTCACTTTATTACCCCAAATTCACTAACAAATCACTTCCTATTATGAAATGTGCAGAGTCCAATGATATCTCTCCTGGGATTACACGCGTAACTCATTTATGGTACTTTATTAAATGTATATCCTCATTGTAACTAATGAATGGTTTACTATGTAGTAATTCATTTGCTACAAACTAACTACACTCTTCATAAACAAAACGGCATCAAGGTTAGGTACTTCGTAAATTGCATTACTGTAGTTATGCGCTGTAGAGCTTGTTCCGGGAATACGGTGTGATTAATCGCATAGCTATAGGTGCATGCAAGTAGCTACTTTGTATTTCCTTTTAAGAATATTTGTCGAAAAGCACACAGCCAACTACACTGTAAGCTTCTTACGAAGAAACAACGGGCGCGGGTTTTGCTGCAAATGAGCATCGAGCCCTTATGTACCAAGGAAATCAGATCGATTCGAAACATCTCAGAGCCAGTTAAATAAATTAAGTAAATGACTACCGGATGAATAATTGTTTTTCTACTAGTAGATGCCTCGTCTTTTATTTAATCCGCGAATTTACTGTTTTAAACACCTTCAGTAATTTTGTGGGAGTTCTAATTTATTTTGAAATACGATAACAGAGTAGATTATTTATTATCCTAACGGGATAATATTTTTTTTTTCAAATCGGTTCAGTAGTTTTGGTGCCTATTCAATTAAAGCAATCAAACATTTCCTATTTGAATAAAGATGAAAATATAATCAAAAAGATGTCTGGAAAACCAATGAAAAGATTTTTTAAATTAATAAATGCACTTGAACAGCTTTTTCTGTTACTTTAATTATCAAAAGTAAAAAAGGCTAAGTAGTATAAAAGCTTTTTTACCTTTAAAAATTACTTAAAATGAATGTATAGGTTACGTCCTCCCCTTCAAATTCTAGTCTTTAATCGAGTGTCCACAAAAAAACATTTAATAATATTTTAGAACGTTTAAGAAAAATATAGTAGTATCCGCAATTAGCTATACCGTGCCTTCATTCGCAAGATGAAATCTGTAATAACATTATACTTTAAAGTCGAATTTCGAGTCCAACGGAATAAGAATTTATCTCTCACAAAAGTTGCTTCGCAATGGTTTAATTTCCTGCAACCCGGCGTGATATTGAGACGTCTCCGTCTTCGGAACAAACAGACACGGCCAAAAAAAAGGGAAACAAATGAAAAATCGATGCTCAATTTCAATATTTTCCTCTTGAACATTAATGGGGAATAGAAAAACGGAAACTTAATATAAATACAGTAGGACCACACACAAGTTGTACCGGAAACCGGAAGTTCTCGCAATAAAAAAATATGCCGCGTGAAATGAGGAGAAGTTGGTCCGGGGCATGTTAGGGTCGGGACACATCGACGAAGCGCAAAATACAGACACAATTGAATTTTTCGCAACCAAAGACTGATGTGTACCGTTTCCTGCGACTTTAATCTTCTAAATTAGGAAAGCTTTTGCAACTTGAATCGAAGGAAAAGCAAAATAAAAGTTAAGTACTTACGTACATTTTAATGTTGACGCAACAATTTAATTTGACAATATCACGAGTTGACGATGACTTTAATTAATAAAATGTTTCTTTGAGATATCGGATTAGGAGTATAACCGAAGGAAGGAATATAAACAAACGTAATTCGTTTACGATGGTCTATTTTAATTTTACTGAAAACATGTCGATTCTTTTAGGTGGAATCCTATGTTTACTAACAAAGTGTGCAAAACACACCATTGATAGGCATTAATGGAGTACTTCATTCGGATTTTTTTTTCTAAGTCTGTTTGTTATAATGAAAATAAATGAAATGATACTACTGAGCAATTGAAATACACGAATCACAGTCTATTGAAAACACCCAATTAGTCACATTTCTATTACTTGTATGCTCTGAAAAGGTCGTGAAGGACGTAGAGTACGTCACATATAAACACTTTTTTTGACACAATTCGCCCCCTCGCGATGTTTTCTTTTCAAAAAAACCCTTTGCATGCACGTCGACAAACTCGAACTTACTATCTACTTAATGCAAGTCGACTGACGACTAGGTCACAGCCGCCCTTATCACGTATTTGGCGGCGTTTGGTGACGTACCTATGTCGTTGAGATTATGTTTGATGAAAGAGTATTTTAAGAGACTGCCTTCCATTTGTGATTATCATACGTGTATATCAATCTAATACAGATGCAAGTTCTGTTGGTACAGAATAACATAAGGGATCCTTTTAATAAAACATTCGCAAAGCCTTTTTAAATAATATTACGAAAACAAAAATTATAAATAAACAAAATAATCAAAATAATATCGAAGATAAAACTAAAAGAACAAATGTTCACAAGTGGGGATTGTTGAGCGTACGGAAAAAGAATATTAAAATATTAGGTACCATTATTTAAATGTCATCTGGAATACAAAACGCTCCACACTTGTGACGATCCAATCTTACTCGCTCAGCTAAGTTGCGCAAAGCGCGTATTCTTGACGCATCTTACCCGTTTCGCTACAGCACTTATCTTTGCTGGATCCACGTTGTTTGGCAGTGCGACCCGGCCTCCCGGAGCCCGGACAACTCGTGTCTAGGCCTTTCTCCTATGCCTTAATGTTAAAACTAATTTATCTGTACCTTCTACCCTTAAGGCCAAAATTAAACGTGCTTGTCTCAAAACCATAACTTAGAAAAAATATGTTGTGTTGGTTTGTAATGGCTTCTCCTGATGCATTACCTCAAAAGCTTTAACTATCTGCCTGCGTCATTCATCTGACATGCGCGTATTATTAGTGTCATCTATATTATATGTAATTGTCTACGCAGTCACTTTATTTGTAGCCCGCTTTAGATTGTATGTAGTTGTTTTGCTAACGGCGAAATTTTACTCGGTTACCTACCTATGGCCAACCCTAAATACAATTCCTACACCCGCAAACCGCAATCCACATTAAAATTTCAAATTTCGAATCCCCAATGTGATATTTCGCATTGCAAACTGAAAACCTAATCAATAGCGAACAACCCAATCTCACTAATGGTGGAACCTGAAAAATTCATGAGAAAAAACGCATCTTTTACGATATTTGAAAAATTGCATCAAGAAATCTTTTCTAGCTATTACGTAAATTTTATAGCTGAAAAATACACGTAAAATAAATTTTTGTTACAATATTAGTGCGTGCAGAATACATTCTTAACTCGGGGAGAGTGCATTCAGGAAGCATGCACATTTACATAGAAGCTAACACTTAGAAAAGAAAAACATTAATTTTGTTTTTCAACCTGCATGAAACATTATTAAATTATTACTTATATTTGTACCAGTAATGTGTACTAGTCTGGAAACCTAAAAATAATGCATGATTGTACGCAAATAATGTCTCATACAATTTTAAAAACATATTACTCGTAACATGGATTTGATTTTCAAAAGGTGAAAGACCACACAAGAATGCAACGAGGAGAACAAATCAATTCCATGCGATAAAACTTACAAAATACACTCAAGGACATATTCCATAGATCCAACAGTGAAAAACATTCATACAATGACAGAGTGGAGGTGAAAATATCAATAATCAATATAAATAAATAAACAACAAATACCAGGGCAACAGGAGTACACTGAAGATATTTCGAAAAAACATCGATGCGACGCAGAACGCTGACTTTCGTCGCCAACCGGGTTTTTTTGGAGCTAGGAAATTTATTACCGCTGCATACTTTTATATGAAAAGTTTTGTGTATAACTTGCATAGTTTAAGTATTTATTGCCTACTGTGTTTCGTGCATTACATCAGACGGGCTACATAATATTGCGTGGGGAAATGTAAAGGGGTTTTGTGTCTTGTCAAAGCACGTTTCTCTCTAGCCATCAGATCATATTGGTTTTCCGATCGCGCGGGTTTTCCTGTACAAACATGGACGGAATAATCTAAGTTGGTGCCCTGTGCCAGGTTTTGTTCCGCCAAGCGACTTTGCTGATTCAGCTACATCTAAATTACGCGGGGCTTTGCATTCCTATGTAGTTTCTACTCATTTGTTTTATGCATTCTTTCCTGACGATGAAGATTGTTTCTGTCCGTTATTCTATTTTGTTTTGCACTTGTGTACCGTGAATACGACGCTTTTACAGTATTGATGTAACACAAACCGTATTACCTAATATTTGTGAAAATTGCAATCCGGTATAATTATCAAACTGCTTACGTGTACACATTAATTTTAAAACTGCGCTTTAAAAGAATTTTGACAATTAAATGTAAATTATTCTTGATAAAAATTAGTATCTTCACATATCCAAGTTCACGCACAATAAAAATAGCAACACAGTAAAATAATCAGTCGCGTGGTTCCAATTGGGTCGTAATGTTGATTAAATAAATATTAATAAAGAGAAGTATAGTTATTGGAGTAGGCTCGTAGCACAGACACATGCAGTCCCGCCCCGCAGCGGTTGCGGGTTCCGGACGCCCGCTCTATGCCGTATTTTGCCTGCATTTCGCTCCACATCTTAACTTCCACGCCATATCGATCTACTATCAACTGTTATATCTTCATCTCGATTTGAATCAATGCACATGTTAAATTTATCAGGACATTAGAATCTAGACTGCGTTAATCTCTAGATGCTTTCGTATTTAGGTTTATTTTTATCCGAAAATTTTCCACGTGGGTGGTTAAAATAATTTGAATTGACACGCTTTTTTTAAACAAATGTTCTTTATAAACTATTTTTAATAGATTACGAAAGTGCATTGACCTGGAAGTGTTCAAAATATTTGACATTTCGTATTTTATTTTAGGAAGTTATATTTTGGATAGCTGAGGCTCTTGCTACGGTGTTGGAGTATCGATCTGTTTACCGAGTGTATTCATATTTATCGTAACAGTCGACGATGCGTGGTAAAAGTTTGTTATTTATGTTACCTGGACATGTAAAACAAACACCTCACCTCCAGGAGTGTTGGCGTCACGTCGGCCACGTGTTCGCCAAAACATTCTCTTAACTAAAGTATGGTGTAAAGTCCCTGAAACAACTGTAATGTGTCAGGATTTCAGCACACGGTTTAATATAGTCGTTCGATCGGATGGTATCTGCCCGTACCGAAAATACCCGGTTGGCGATCGAGCCGCGTAAGCGACATTAGCTCACAACATTTTGTTAATTATATCATTTGTTAATTACATATGGGTTTGTTGTTTGAGTTTAAGTTTATCCACCTGTCCCGATGAGGGGGCTTGGAGGTAGGTTGACACGTCGTCCACCATGCAGGCTCTCGGCGGGAGGTCGGGGAGGAACATAACCGCTAGAGGGCGCGCATGACGTCCGACCTGCGCGGCGCCCCGCGACACACTGACGTCCCTACGGCGCGTCGCCCTACACTGCCCCCGCCCCGTGCCCCCACCGCCTTACACACCCCCGCTAACCCCCTCGCGCCGGCCAGGGCTGGCGCGCCCGCTTTTCCGGCTCGAATATTTCAGCTTATGTCGTAACTCTTGACTTATAGCGAACTGCTGATGGCCGAGTAAGTAATTGGCGGGATGTTTTCTTATCTCTCGGATTAGTGTAGTTTTCTCGAAATCTAGGGCGTCTCTAGTTTTTATGTTTGATAATAAAGTATATGGGCTCAGGCGGCATCGAATGGGTCGGTTTATATTTGCATTTTATTGATTCGATTTGTTTGGAATCAAATGTATCAGTAAAACCGAAGTGTTGTCGTAAAGGAAGCTATTTTTATATCGAGGACATGGAATTTCTCCGCTACGAAAATATTGTTATTATAGTTTCAACTGTGATCAAATTAGGGAGATAACCTCATGTATTAGGTAGTGCTAAGTATACTTATATTATCTGTACTCTCCGAAATCAGAAATCTAAAATGAAGTATTTAATGTTAGATTCAACTGAAACAATTACATAATTTGACAGAAAGTACCTAGTGTTTTATTGTAACTAACTATGCATGTTCTTATATGTCCATATGTATTATATTATATTTTAGTGTACAGTTTTCCTACTAGCAGCCCTAGAGGCCGGTGATGGTAATGCATCGCAAGTCGCAGCGCGTCGGCCGCGCTCGGGCCCGATCGGTACGTACTCGGCCGCCTTCGGAAAGCTCTCTCGCATTCAAAATACTGACGTGACATATCTTTTTACAAATCGTATACGACTATAAACTCTGCTGCGCAAGCCATACGGTTGATTTTGCATTGCGATTTTTAGATAGATAGCGATTATGTCGAATTTTGGAAGAGAGTATCTCCGAGCAATTCCTCTATATTAATATCGCTCTAATAACCTAGGTAGCAAAGCCCACGTTACGGGCTACTGGATTTTCAGCTGACGCGATTGCAAAAGTCACGTTTCTGTCCGTGTGTGTGTGAGTGTTGTGTGTGCTACGAACACAAAATCTTGGGGGTAGCGCTGAGACACTTGGGCGGCGTGTTATTTTTCCACAGTCGGGTACAGAGGATGTTTTTTTTACCCCGGTTTCTCCCTTCGCCGCGTAATCGATGGGGAGTCTGGTATATTGGGAAATTAGCAAGAATAATGTCGACTTTTCCGAAGTTTACCATACTTATATCATAAGACAAGTTATTTTCTTTATTATGTTGTGAAAATGAATAGAAGTATTTTTTACTTATTTTTCTTTCGGTGTAGGTATATTTCTGCTATGACGTCTCTACTTTTGTAAATTGAGGCAATGTCGTAAGTCAGGTGGGTGTACCGGGTTTCCATCTTAAGTCGATTTTCTGCCTATCGAAGTAGAAGAAGAGTTATAAAAATAAAATTGTCGTTTTGTTTCGCCGAGAACGAAATAATATTCTTTTTTGAAACGAGGTCATCCCATTTTCGCTACAGCGGAGCGTTGACAGCACTACGCACTTTTTCGGAGGAAAACCTTGAAAATTGCACACTAGAACCCTTTGCAAGAGTTGTATGTTTACTTGAACCACGTTTGTTGCTGTAATCCTTTTGTATTTTATATTGAACGAATTTAGATAAAGGTTAACCGCCTACTACGCGTAGCAATTAATGGCATTCCCTCGTTCGTGGAAATTATTTGGCGAGGCCCTCATCCAGCAGTGTGCGTCATGCGTATGGCTCATGATGGTGGTGATGATATCAACGTAGACGTCTTTTGTGTCGTTACTTTGAAGCCTACAATGAAGATACTTAAGGCCCGTATTCTTAGACCTGAACTACTACTACTAATCAGGTAAGTTTTATGCTTTGGCTCACTCTAATGTCAAGTGTCAAAAAGAGACAAATGCGCCTCAAGCATTACAATAAGCATTGATTTTTCTTTCACAACGTGGGCATTAAATGTAAATGTGTACTTAAATGGAATGTAAGTCAACATTAAATATAGTATAATTTATCGGTATAAACGATTTTCTAATTAATGTTTTGATTTTCCACTAGATAAGACCCAGCAGATTGTGTGTGTAGCACCTATTCACAACCGTTTTTTCTCTACTGGTACCAGTTCCTTATTCATCATCATCATGATCATATTACAAGTAAGACATTTTAGTATAAAGCGCAGGAAGCTTAACTACTACAAACCAGGACTCATAGGCCCATCAGGCCCGTACCTATTCTGAAATTCTCCTTAAGCTCAGTATCGTTGTTCCTCTTAGTCTCCAGTATCGTGTTTGAGTAAAAGAGACAAAATATACTCAAGCAACACTTCAATGTTGATTTTTATTTCAGGCCTTATTCACGTTGAGCCACTGACCGCTTCTTTCCCTATTATCCATATCGTTATCAGCTTTCACTTTAGTGTATTTTCATACTTTTTACTAATCTTTCTCGTTAATTCAACATTAAATTGAATACATACAAGTACATCTAAAATCGCAGTGCTTCCCCTATAATACTGCTAGGAAAATGTCTAAGTTCAGCAAAATCCCGAATACGGCTTAACGTTTCGAATCACGTGCTAGTTAGAGCTAAGGCCCCGTTCACACGAGACGTAAATTATTTTAAGCGCGGGTGAACGCGGCCTAATATAATATACGACGGGGATTTTGAGATTCCAGTTGTACCATATTAGATTTAGTACTCCCTGATTATATGCAGAGTACGAAATGCTCGTAGACGTGTTCCGCTCGATTAATATGAGAAGTCGCTAAAATAGTTTGCTATATTCGAAGTATTATAAAATGAATAGTATAGTGTATAATAGTCGTGTACTGATAATTATATTATTAGAAATAATCTTGGCACTTTGACAATAACATTGACACTTTATAGATATATTGTTTTTATCATATAAAGCTTGACTTGCTGTAAAAAAAACCGAAAAGTTTTTATTACTCATCACAGATATATATGTATTGTTCGTAAACCTTTGTACTAGATATCTTACTGTCTCAATACTTCAATTACCATAATGTAATTCCACTGACGTCCACTGCTGGTCATAGGCGTTCCACAAGATCGATCATATTAAAATTAAATTCCCTTACAATCAACAACAGTATCTTGCTATCGTTTGACGTGTCTAAAAGACAAAATACTTACTGTGTTAGTTACACAAGATGAAATGTGTTTGTAATGCACCTAACATCAATATAGTTAGGGGTAATCATAATTTGACCGTATTCCTACTAATAAAGTCACATTTTATAGTATAGTAAAAATAAATTTATTACAAAAGGTACCCTCTAAGCATTATCGTGGTCTATGGCGACCCCCGCCGCGCATTCTACTCTGCAATAACATTACTGCACTCTCTATACTATGTCTGTACGTTTGTATGTAGCTAGCTATGTACATACAGTGAGGCGCTCGTGCAGCTAACCTATCTGCTGTAGGCACTTAGATATTTTTAGAATATATGTGAAATGTAAAACTCAATATGGGAAAATATTTTGTATCGTATTTATATTGACGATCGGCAAAATATTAGTGGTAACCTGACGGTTTATTCCCATTTGTTCCTTTTTGGAACAAAGATCAAGATCAGAACAAAGATCAAAACACGCACCTGCCTCTAGCATTACGGTCGCGGATTCAGTTCCCGCCACCAATATACTGTTTTATTAATGAACTGAGGCATTTATTGTGTGAGTCTGGGTGTTTTGATCTGTTTATGTATGTATTTAAAGTATATATGTAAGTATAATGAGTCTTTGGCACCCATAGTGCGTACCACCAGGATGTGGAATGACTTGCCGGAGTCTTCCTGCACAGTGTAGTCTGAAGATCGTCAAGTCACGGGTTCACAGGTACCTAATGAACAATTGTGCTCCATCGTAGACCACATCGCTGCTTAACATCAGGCAGGGTGGTGGCTCAAACGCTTGTTCACTGTGTTTACAAAAAAACCTAGTTTGGGGTCAGCTGACTGTGTATTAAAATGTGCCACGATATTTATTTGTTTTAAAAACTCACTAGTGTAAATGTGCGATATAACACATTAATTGATTTAATACATTATTCATCTGATCTGGCCCCAAATGTTTGCATGCTTATAGTCTCGAACGAGACTGCAGAAATAATGGAAATAGACTTGAGTTAAACTTGTGGGACAAAATGAATACACTTCACGCTTTTTATACGCAAAGCGGAGTAAGCAGGAACACTTGCTAAGCAAATACGGCTAAGCAAGCATATTAACGTCATAGGGATGAGCCCTTTGAGGATATAGTGTGTACACATCTTCTGGTATGCGGGTTTCATTCACGTTGTTTTCCTTTACCGTATGAGCGTTGCATTGCGTACGTAGCCTCTAAAAAGAGTCCCATTGTTACACGTCCAACCCGCACATTTCGAACCCGCAGCCTCTCGATTGCAAGTGAAACTTCCGACCACTACCTGGACCAAAGATGCTATCAGGATCATCTCTTGATAATTGCGAACGTTTTTATATATTATAATCAGATTTTATTTATTATTTCTTCCCCTTCCTCTCAATCGCTGGTTATTTTATCTATTAGCTAATAGTAACTACATATTACTATTTTTACTCCCAGACCAGTAAGGGACGTACAACGTACTGGTTTACATATAAAATCTAAAATGTTGCGAGCAGTCCCGCGAAGTATTCGCTAGTGTAATTATATAACGAGCGAAAAAACGCATCTACCCATAGCATCCAGCCTGAAGGCACTTGTATATTGGCCGTTCCTCTTTTTAATTTCCCTCTGAATTTGCATCAAAATGTTTTTGAATGTTTCCAACTAACATCGCGCCGTCTCTCTTCGATGTACTAAGAGGAAACGAGACGTCGCGATTTAGAGTACAGAATTGTTACACGAATAGCTAGCTGGAATTTCAACCTTCCAAACTACGAGCATGATAACTGCGGAACTAAAAGCGCCATCTATCGGTAGGTTATCGAAGTTTACTGCTGTTTGGGGCGTTTTTTTTTTATAATGTTCAGGGAAATTTAAATTACTCTAGTGCCGTTTTGAATTGTTGATAGCAGGGCAGAACATCATGTTTGCTGTCTAGACAGTATGAAAATAATTCGCTTTTTACATTTTAGATACTCGATACATATACAAAAAATCACGCTTGTTAGAATTTAGGTGGGTATAGCTTTGCCAAATTTGGAACATCAGGAAATACAAAATACTAAATTAATGAGCGTTTGTGAGATGAGAGTATGTATGATTCAATTTCATTGGAAAGCTACTCACCGAATTCGGATGATTTTTTTGGATTGGGACATAGGCTATATTTTATTATGGAATTCTCACGGTGACGGAGAAATCGGCATAGACCAGTACCAAACAATGCCCAAATAAATACTCTCAAAGCGGATTGGGGACTTGCTTAGCAAACGCACAGAGCACCAATACTATTTAACCCAATGTCGAGTGTTAGTATAACAAAACGGCATGGAGGTACCTTGGACATGTCCCTACGTATCACTTCGCACCCACCTCTCGTGATATGCGGATTTACTTACGATTGCCATGTTTTCTTTCACAGTGTGAGCGTACTTACTACTGAGCCTTTGAAAGGAGACTTCTTTGAGATTTTAGTTACAGTATGGTAACATAGGAACACAGAACATCCGATTGCGAATACTCAACAACTAAGGGTACCTAGGTACAGCCACTCTTAGGCAACATTCTTAGGTATATTTTTTGCTTTTGTTTCGTCACCATCATCATCAGTTGCACGCCACTGTGATCTGTTTTCGGCTTCTCGCATCCAGCTGCTGCCAGCCATCTTGCGTAGATCATCAGTCCACCTTGCCTGAGGGCGTCCTACACTCCGTTTGCCGAGACGCGGTCTCCACTCGAGAACTCGTTTGCCCCAATGGTCATCGGTTCTACGGCTAATATGGCCGGCCCACTGCCACTTCAGCTTGCTAAAACGATGAGCTATGTCGATGACTTTGGTTCTCTGTCAGATCGCTTCATTTCTGATTCGATCCTTCAGAGAAACGCCGAGTATAGCCCTTTCCATAGCACGCTGTGCGACTTTTAGCTTGTGGGTCAGCCGTGCCGTCAGTGTCCACGTCTCAGCTTCGTATGTTATTACAGGTAAGACACTGATTGAAGACTTTTGCCTTCAGGCACTTCAGGATCGCTGATGTTAAGACTCGACGTCACTTCCCAAATTGCCCATTTTGTTTCGTACTCTTGCCTATTTACATTGCATTTGCATTGTATGAAATTCTTTTTTTTTGCATTTAATTCAATATAATTTCAATTCACCCCAGCGATGTTACCCACAGTTTATCACATTCCCATGGGAAATGAAATCAGATTTATTTATAATTGTGACGTTTCATTGAAACCCGTCGAGTAGTTTTGATTTGAAAAACAACCATACAAATATCCATCCAGACTTTAGATTTATAATATCACTAGGTGTAATTGTTTTAAACGTCTGTTTCGATTTTTTTTCCTAATAAGTCGAAAAAAACCATGGCAAGGGATGGATGAACGTATGATAGATCAATATATAATTATATATACGTTTTCGTGGTAAACTAGTAAACAAAGAAGCAGCCCAGACGCAAAAAAACAAATGCAAATTTATCACTAAAGCATTATGGCCGAGATGATAAGTCTTCTTTATACTAGTAATGTATTTAACAAAACACATGTTATTTATGAAGTAATAATAGATATAGAGTATTTCAACGATTGCGTTGTCAAGTTGGTGGTACTGGGAGATAAAATATAAGTATTAAATCCGTTGTGTTTTGTTGCAATTAAGTTGCAACAAGTTAGCGCTATGATATATTTCTACAAGACGGCCACGGACGAATCAAGTATGCAATGCATTAACTTATCAACCGTTCTGATTGCTTTGTCAAATCTGTTACGCTTCATAAAACCGGGAAATAGGTTTCTTCTATGCATAAACATAGATAAAATGTAATAGCATAAGTCAGTGTTAACAGAAATAGCCGAGGGTGTATAAGTGGAATGTTTCATACTGCGGTGGGGCGGGCAGAGACTGCGGCTCCCGCTTCGCTCGTAAAAGTGCAAAGTCGCAGCCTGCTTACATCAAAAGATAATCTCACTGGGTGAAGAGTTAGCAAGATTATGGCGTAGAGTCGGCAGATGTTGGTTTACGTACTGTTTGAAACTATATTTTGAGTTTGAGATGAATGTGTTTCATCGAACGATTCTTTCTGATTATTGATAATGTAATTTTTAATGGGTTCCTATGTAATATTCAATCGCACATCAAAAATGCCAAAACTAACCTAACGAAATTATTAACTTCACATCAAATTAAAACTAAATGTGCATCAAATCGCTAATGCAAACATTAGCTTTTTTGCTGTGCAGTTTAGTAATGTTGATGCACTTGTATTATCTATTATATTCGATTGAAATCGAAAGAAAGTGAATGCATTTCTTTATTCAGTCGTTTCTAATACTGGCTATAATACCTTAAGTTAGCTGGACAAAAACAGGCGCATTTATAACTAGAAATATACGTACCTGTACTATGACTTGTATACCAGCCTAGTCTATTTTATCGTAAACCTATGATTCGAAAAAATCGTAGCGTCAACTCTAGATGTTGACGCTCGGATTAATTGTAAGTAAATAATAGCTGGTTTTAACAAATATTCGATAAAGCAAGTAGCCGCCGACTCTACCGACGTCAAGCTCTGCGCGCTCGCGAGATCGCATGTAATATAAATTCCGATCCAATATTCACAAATTCTCCCGTTTTTAATGTCCAAAGCAAATTGCAGCATCGCAGCGCGGGCGACACCGCGGCGCCTCGTATGTTACCGTTACTGGAATTTCAGTTTCAGTTTTATCTTAAGGCCCGCCTTAGAAATTGCTTTAGAGCGGATACTACCTATCTCGCACACCTTTTAATACATTTATCTGTGTGTACATACGAGAGAGCTGTGAGCCAATTTTTGCAAAGAATACGAAGGATAATTTAATCTCTCTCTTATAAATTTTACTTTGATTACAACATTTCTTTATCACGTCGTGTCGTTTTTTCTCCTTTAACCTAATTTAACCATATTTAATGATATCATTATTTATCTAATGTATCTCCTACAAACTTATTTTCAAATTACACTCTTTCTTAAAAAAATTGAGGCGAAATAAACTCGAGCTTTCACATTTTTTAACCTCAACGGAGCAAAATCCATTGCAGAGGTTACTGTGCCACCCGATGTGCCTACGAACACACCTGAGTCCTTAAATTGAGTCTAACGAACCACTCACTCGCTCCGGCAAAGGTCCAGGCTTTCTACGTCGTAGTTGCTACGGTTACTACGCGGCGCGCGTAGCCGTAGCGTAGACAGAAATTTTTCGTGAACTACTTACATAAAGTAAATTGTAGATGAAGCGAAAGAAATGTTACGACATGAAAAATGATAAACTTATTTCTTTTCCTATTTAGTTATTTTGCTATAGTTGTTACTACGATTGGCTAAATTTAAGTACGTTTTCTAAATATTGTTTGAAGCATTTTAAGAAGTGGTTTTAGTAATCAAAGACATAATTAATTTCGGGTTCACCATCCGATATTTCACGTTATGTAAGCAGTTGTCAGTAATAATTATTTTTTCAGCGTTTTATGGAGTAACAGACACGACTCTCATAAGTAATCAATGTATAGTACAAATCAAAGTCGCCTCCCGCTGTCTGTCCTTATGCATGCAAGGATCTTAAAAATTGCGCAACGGGTTTTGATGCGGTTTTCTTTCTTAATTATATTGATTCTTGAGGAAAGTTTACATGCTTAATACATACATATAATAGCACAGAAACATTATCAAAATATTTTTATCTGCAAAACATTGTTTACCGGAGCCGTAATGTATACACATGTGTAATAAAAGACAGATTTATATTTTTAGATAATTGGAACGCTTTAAAATAAGAGCGTTTCTCCTATAGAACCTAGAATCCCAGATTTCTCTGTGAGTTATGGTAGTCTGGCGTAGACAACCGGGAGTGCCCCGTCGTCGCCACGCCACTAACATTTTTATACATTGATAATGATACTATTTGAAACGTAAAAAACGTTCTCACATTTTCTCCGTTTGCGACTTTTATATTTAAGAATCATTGTAACTCAGTTAGGTGACTGCTTTTTTAATAAATAACTTTTTCGTAACAGAAGTAGTAGCAGTACAGTAGCAGTACATCTCGACATGAATGTTTCTTAGTTTAAAATTACTACTTATTTAGCAAATACAGAAGTACACAACGAAATTCAACTGGGTTTTCATTTATGAACAGTTGCAATTTCTTAAAATGTACCTATTTTTTATGCCTAGTTAATTTGACAATAACAATTGTAATAGGAATGTTTGGCTTAAAAACATTTTCTCACGCGGCACGTGTTTTTACTTCAATTAAATACAAATATACTGCCTTAATTAGTAACAGATGTCGTAAGCTGTCTAAGTCTACATTGTAGTGCATTATGTGCTTCGGAATTTTGTACAAAAGTATTTTTAGATGGTGTACTTGTTACAATAGTCTATAGGTTCGATACTTGTCGTAGACAAAAGTTATGCCCGTACATCACGCTGTATGCTAACTGAATGAAAGATATCCTAATCTGTTTGTTTTATCAAAACACTAGATATACCGCGTGGTCTTACTTCTACTCTAGTCTCTATTGTTTTTTGAAACCTACGGTAATTTTTATTTAAAAAAATAACCTGTGTCTCCCAAGGATAGTGCAGCTTCCCAACGTTCAAATAAAAATCGGTCCATTTGTTATGGAACGTATTCAGCGCAAACAAACAATAAAATCTTTATTCTTTATAAGATTAGTATTGTTGGAACACAATAATAAGGACTCAAATATGTCGTATGAAGGTGTTTGAGATATATATACGTACGTAAACAATACGCACAGGCATAGGACGTCGAGCTACGAAAAAAGGTCCATATTATCTACATATAAACGAATCAAGCAGAAATCCAAGAACTTTAAACACCAAATGATTAACCCGTTTGCGGCAATGCGGTCCTTATGCGGCGTATTTATCCATGAATAACCCTAAAATGCAGAACGTATGAGCACCCGGGCCAGATCACGGACAACTCTCGGATGCAGTACAGTGAGGGGTTTAATTCTACAAATAGAGCGCCCGGAGTCGGTCGGTCACAAATTTATAATTTGTACAATTACAGAGGCTTGGAGACATCGGATGGCATAGAGTTAAGAATTGGCGTAGACATGACTAATTGCATTTCCAATACGTTTTATTCTACAAAATTGAAAGTCTGCCTGGAGGTTTCATTAGTATCTGTGTATATTGTGTTTCATTACACTTTGCTGTCATTCGTAAACTTTATATTTACAAAATCCCATCATCAAAGTTACAAAGGATAAGTAACATACAAGGATAGGTAGTTGAAAATTCAAATATAAATGATTCCATCCATCGGTCACTTCTAGTCTCACGTGGTGTTGAGTGGATATTCCACCCAGGTCACATTTACGTCATGTATTGAACAAAATACATACAGTCTTTCGTTTATCCCAGATTATTACTGGCATGCATATTTAACTAACTTAACAGTGAAAGCTTCTATAAAAATCTAGGGAGAAAGGAATGGGGTGTCTCTTGTCTAAATAGAGGTTTCATTAATTTTCTAATGACATTTGCAGCAACATTGTACCAATATTTTATCATATATCAGCATTATAACGACAAAAAAATACACGCCGTTTTTCAAATTCTATGAGAAGAGAGTGTGTGCTGGTCGGCTACAGTGTTTCCAACACGACAATCGTATGTATATACTTTAAAATTTTCTTCGAAATAACTTTGACTCAACTAATCACTGCAGAAGTTTCGTTGCTTTCACATCGATATGTATCCCCGAAAGGCTTAAAAGGGTGATAGAGGTTTACTGGAACTAGATATTCCACATTTGACATACAATTGGCAAGTAGATCTTGGTAAACCTTCGGAATAGTTATTCTACCATAATCAGTATAACCCCAAGTATCTAGTTTCAAGAATTTAAAAAACGTAAGAGCGAAAGCCGAGTCTATATGCACAGAAGGCTCGCAGTCCAACAGCATCCGTAGCGCGGCGCAAGCAGCGGCAGACAAATAAATTCAAGCCGCGATAAGCGAGGAATAAATCAGGCGCCGCCGCAGGGTAAGGGCGATGAAAAAACCTCCGCAACGCAAGGGTTGCCTGCCCCAACGACGCACGAAGAAATGCCGTTGTTCTTACACAATAAGAACACAGACACAATTGCAAGTGTGAGACTGTGACGTCTAAATACAATGTTGGTAATTTCGTAACTTGATACTACCCTGTGGACATTTGCTTAGCAAGGGCCTCTGTCGATCTTCCTTTTAGATTAGAAGGTATGAAATGTATTTCTATAGAAGTTATTGTTAGAAGTTGAAACGTCCTTAAGACAATAGTCTAATAACTAATACCCACTCGCTAATATAAATCGATAAATAAGCTGAAACGTATATATTTTCAACGAAACTTAGAAATTATTCAACTCATCACAAAAGCATTATTCCGGAGCTGGGAATTGAACTCGTGTCTCTTAGAGGACGTGGCAGGTTGCCTGACCAACTATAATAGACGCTCAATTATATCGAAAAGACTGTGGTTTCCTACGTCATTTCATTATTTGGTACTAGATACCTAATTATGTAGGTACACAGAGATAACGTCCTTTGAACACATTTTTATCAAGACATTTGTATCTGTACTGTTCGGAAGTTGCGGCATGCTTTGAAGTAAAACAAAATTTGGTCTCAAAAGCATTTAGAGTCTAAGCTGAGTTGTAAAAAATCGCATTAACAGAGAAGCGTCCTAAACGCTACGTTACGCTGGCTCCATCGGCGGCTGCAATACTCCGCTACTGACACCTCGGAGGGAAGAACATCCTGGATGTGGTATGTGCACACAGTAACATAATTTTGGCAATGGCAATCGGGTATATCTCTATCTTCACTTTTCAACAAAAACATAGGTGCACAAAAAATAACAATGACTGTACGTAAGTCACATCCATAATTGACTCGTGGTGTACATCCCATTCATCGAGGTGTTAACCATGCAACTTCTTGAAGGCAATCATTTTATTGACTGACCACGAGAGTGTACAAACATAACACAAGTAAGTAAGCGAGGGAGGTTTTGAGAATCCAGTAAAAAACATAGTGCAGTGGTGCAAACATTGCACAGATGTGTTCTCCTTAAATATGTCACCTATAATAGCGTTGTACAACACACGGCAATAATAATTGGAAGATAATAAACACTTAAGACTATCTAGTTGTATATGCGCTATTATCGCCAACTAAAGTACATTTATGCAAGTACAAAACGATAGTGGTTACTAGTTACCCACTTTAGTAATGAGGAAATAAACACTTTTCAGACAAAGTTTTATTGTTACTTAGTTCCTGTGTTGTATTGTAATTTAACAAGTGTTCATAACTTTCTTAACTTCAAAAATTGAAATTGTGGTAAAAGCCAAAATAATGACCTTATACAGATTTTTTACGAAGTTTAATGTTTTTTTTTTTTTAATCACTATGAACATGCGTTTGACCACCATCCTGCCTGATGTTAAGCAGCGATGTGGCATACGATGGAGCACACTTGTTCAGTAGGTACCTTTTCACCCGCGACTTGAAGACATTCAAACTATACTGCGGAGGAAACACAGACTCCGGCAAATCGTTCCACATCGTGGCGGTACGTACTATGAAAATGGACGCAAACCGTTTGTTTCGCGTAAATGGCAAATCCAATCCACCAGTTGCTTAAGTAGATTAGCCGTGTTCGACCACCTAGCACTAAAAAGAATCAAAGAAAACAGAGGCCAACAGTAATGGTGATCTGAGAATACCAGGACCGTAGTCTGCCGTCATAAGAAGAGAAGTAACATCACATGATTTTCATAAGATTGTTGTTCATATGTGTTTACTAACTGAGCCTCAAGACCATATAAGAATCATTACATAGTTGTTAGTGTAACATTCAGTAACTAATGGGGATTTCTAAAGCTTTTTTTTTCTTCCTATCACGTTTAAAATTGAAATGTGCATTTGAATCGATAAAAATGTGATAAATACTAGAATATTTAATTGATTTCATACATGAAATAAGACGTCTAAAAGGGCCCGTATTAAAAAAATATAATAATAAGGAATGAACCGGGCGTCCAGAATTAAGAAACATTAGACAATCCACTTGAAAAGCAATGCTTAAATGGAAACTCCGAATGAAATGTTATTGTCATCGTTGGTGAATGTGGAACGATCCGTCTCGCGCCATATCGCGCGCTTTTTCCAGCTCTAATTACTAATACCCGGGCCGGTTACAGTTGTCGGGTTAGCGCGATACCACACTCAGAAGGATAGAACGCTCACTTGGACTTTTTCTAAAATTAAAGTAATATCTATAAACCAACATATTGTAATTAGCTTATATACAGATTATCGTTTAGAAGTACGTAAATAGAAAATAGTGATTTACTTATGATGTTTAAATTGTAAAACATGATTTTGGTCCAATATTGAAACAAGGAACGTAAGGTAACAAATTTGATTTTATTTATAGATCAGTTTTTTAGACTATTTGCTATTTCCAAAAAAAACAGATTAATAAAGCACTTGCAGAATTCTTCTATTTTTGTGGACGTGATTATGATGATCATCATCATCTTAACACCTATATATGTAAATAATAATGATACCCTTCTACGCAGTATGTTTCAGGTACAGAACGCAAAGCCGTTTGCGGGATTTTCACGGTGGCATCCACGATATTACAGTTTGGGGCAGTGGCAAACTGTTACGATCGCCTTTTCTAGAATATTGCTAGGACTTGTTTGTTGAGTTTACTTCGTTGTATACTTAGGGAAAATCACTAATGACAAATCAAAATATTTCCTACAAGATATAGATCGGTGCCAAGGTCATATTGTTAAGCCTAATACAGACAGTTCGTCGTCGCCGTCTCAAAGTACGGGCACACCACAGCCGTCGGTCTGCGCCCACTTTATCAGTGATGTAATGTTTTTAATGTATCCACATTTACACACATTTTTTTTATCTCAATAATACAATGAGTACGCAAAAATAGCCACTTTCCTATTCGCCTGCTATACATAAAACTGAAAAGCAAAATAATACGAGTAAAAGGAGACGACTCATCGTCTTTTTTCCATAAATAAAAGGAAACCATTCGATGTAGTATAGCGCAAGTCCCATTGATGCTACATATGACCTACCACGAGACATGACGCCAACGATCTGTCTGTGTATCATGCGCCTCATGTGTATCAACAGCCTACTATTAAATAAATTAAGTCTTCATCATTTTGACTTGCGCACTACTGTCAGTCGCTTCGATTGTCTAAATGTAACTTCTAGAATACTACTTAAAGCATACTGGCCGAAATAATTATAGGGTACTAAGTAATAGCTCCGCCATTTTCTGTCACCTGCCGGCAGTATAAAAGTAAGTGTTTCATAAACTCTAGCACACTGAGTTTTATGAGCTCTTGATTGAATCATGTCTGGTAAAGTTGCAGTAGTGACCGGAGCTAACAAAGGCATCGGTTACGCTATAGTCCGTGGTCTCTGTTCCTTGTTCAACGGGACGGTCTATCTCACGGCTCGTAATGTGGAGCGCGGTCAAGCTGCTATAGCTAAACTTGAACAGGAAGGCCTGAAAGCAAATTTCCATCAGCTGGATATTACAGAATCGCAGAGTGTCGAAGCGTTTCGCGACTATATGGTGAATATTCATGGAGGCATAGACGTCCTTATCAACAATGCAGCTATAGCATTCCTCCCAGATGCGCCTGAAACTGTCGCTGAACAAGCAGACTTGACACTATTTGTTAATTACTTCTCTCTAGCGTCCACTTGCGACATTCTCTTTCCTATATTGCGAGATAACGCGAGAGTGGTGAATATATCCAGCTCATTGGGCCTTCTATCGAAAATACCTGATGGTTCTTTGAGAGATCAGTTAAAAGATCCTGAACTGACAGTGGAAACCTTGTCGGGACTAATGCGTGACTATGTAGCGGCTACCAGAGAGGGAACACACTTGGAGAGATGGTGCTGTACCCCGTATGAAATATCAAAGCTTGGAGTATCGGCGTTGACGAGAATTCAGCAAAGGTTGTTGGAACACCGTGGTCAGTTGAAATTTACTTACTCTATATACGAATATAATATTGTTTATTGAAGTCTATTCCTAGGTTTTTAAGTACATCCTTGTTGTTTTATCAACCACTTGGAACCACTTTATAATAATATGTATGATGTTATTCTGTTGTTAACCAGTTACAAAACATCATCGGCAGAGCTTACATGATCTGTTCGTTTTCGTTCCACTATTACAAATGGAGATTATTATGTACCTAGTTCGTGCCTGCCTGTCTAAAAGCATATAAGCATTTTAAATTTGTTTTACCGCTCTGATGTAAGGACGTTATGTTCACTATAAACTGTCACTTATAAGTAAAATAGGTAATTGTCAGTAGAACATTTCAAATCTTTGGTACTCTTACTTTGCGATTACTCGATGACCATCCATCCACAGACCTTCAGGAGGATGGGACAATTCTAAGATCCTCATAATTACAATTACATTCCTTAAACAGGAATCGCAGTGAACTCCGTCTGTCCAGGCTACGTAGCCACGGACATGACATGCTACAAGGGTGTGCTAACTCCGGAGCAGGGCGCCGAGTCCCCTCTTCATCTTGCACTGGACGCCGCACCCAATATCCGCGGACAGTTCATGAACCATGACTGCCAGCTCATCGATTGGGCGGCGGCAAACTAAAACTGTCTTATTAGATAACACTATGTATTGCCCGGCTTTTTACCAGAAAAAATAAATAACATTAGATATAGACCAGAACTAATAGAACTAAAGATAAATCACTTTCTTGGAAAAAAACTTGAAAAGATCATGGACGTGTTCTTGCTAATAAATATTTTGATGTTGAAGTAGCTAGCTACACCAACACCTACCTAGTTAATAGGTATTACACATGCACCTTTGTTTAAAGTAGATATACCTACTTATTACAATATGAAGTGATAAAAGCTTGTGTCTCAAGTTGTCTTCAACGATGCAACTGTTTGGAAGGAAGGAAGTTCGTAATTAAATTATTGTTGTTGTTGTCCTAAGGCATCCCGATGGTACACAAGGCCTCCGCAAGTTGTCTCTGCTCCCTTCTATCCACGGCAACTTTCTTGAGATCGTTCATTCTCAAAGTATTACTTGTATAAATTAGAAGATCCCGTAAAGCACGGAATAATTACTGAGTAACTACAGAACACCCCCTAATTTCAAAGCAACGTATTACGAGTATAGTTCGTGCATTTCATGAATGTGCGCGGGCCTTAGATGGCTGAGTCGTATATGGACACGCTAGTTGATAGTTCAAACGAACAAAAGTGCCACACACACCTAAGCCCCGCGGGCATTCATGAAATGCACGAACTACTTATATAATATCTACGCAGTCTTTCTTTTTTTTTCATGTAAGTAGGCATAACAAATATCTATTTTTTAAAACGATTTTGAATCTTTAAACTAAAGTAATGACAGCTTTAGTATCTAATTATGTTTCCCATAAAATATGAACGTGGGTACAGTAAGCACCTGTGCTGCCGACACCGATGGTAGTAATTACCTACCTACAGCTAATAAGTAAGTTCGTATTGCACCTAGGTGTAACTGAATAATATCTGAATATAGTGACTCGTTCAACAACCACTGACGTGTTTGTCTGCTCGTGTATAGTAAGGGAATAAGTACTTGTATGACCTGACTGATGGACTGATGTAAAAATCTTTCATCTAGGCCATGCTTACTCAAACTTATTGCCTGAAGCATCCTTGTATCAGTTCTAAAATGTCTGAACTAAAACTAAACTGAAAATATGGTTTGCAATTTCAAATACAGTAAGTATCAAAAGGGAAAAATATACCTACTAATGGGCTGAGTGGGCTAATGCGCTTCTTTCTCATTGCAAATTGAATCAATTTGAGGAGTGATTTTAGACAGCTTTAATCTTAATTCTGATTTAGAACCTGCCTAGTGCGCGCTTCTTTGTGAATACCTATCAAATTATTGACAGCCAACCACCCACACATTCCATATTTTTTTCCGCGAACCCCCTACAGGCTAAAGAGGAACCCCCAGGAGAAACACTGTTGGCTTATATTTTAACCATTTAATAATACCTACTATTAATAAAATAAAAAGCCTCTGTTTCGCTCTCGATACCTGCCTACATAACTGTAGGTACTAGGTAGGTATCTACGGTACGACAATTCCGTTTGGTTTTGGTGGATTATATATAAAATAAGAAAAAAAAAAAAAAAAA
>SJJU01002500.1:0-46537 GCA_012932125.1 Conopomorpha cramerella | reverse complement strand
TATTCTTGATTGCAATCTTCTAAAATGTACTTGATCCCTAGACACTTTTGATGTGTGTACATACACTTCAATACTGTCTCCCAGAGGGGTAGGCAATTTGTCACGGTCCTGATATACCCCTTCCGCTTCATCTACATTCATACATCTTTTATACATGATCTCCGGTTTCGAGTACTATTCACGCTACCTTCCGCCAATACATCACCAATCTGATCGATGTACGTCCTTCTGCGGCGACCTCTACTCACCCGGCCCCTTACATCACCCATATAAATCTCTTTCATTAATCGATTTCCACATCCATCTTTTCCATATGCCCAAAACACCGAAGCATGCTCTTTATAATCTTGGTCACTACAACTTCTTTCAAACCGCATCTTTCTCTTCTCACACTATCTGTCACTCAATGTCACGCCTTTCATGTTCCGCAATGACCGATGTTATTAGTAAATTCTAGTCAAAGACTGAGTTTGTTTAATGCATCCAAATTTCCCACGGGATAAATTGCAGGTAAAACCTCCGGATACATTTAGTCTAGTATTACAAAATATTTACGTATCAATTAACATAACCTCTATGATGCCTGATCTAAAATCGTATGATCTATACTCGTTCACTTAAATATACTTAAATTGTCAATGAACCCTATTGTTTGAAAACGGTACTATCTTTCCCTTTAGGTCATTTAGTTAGGGTTTTTGGTAATCAAACATTGGGCCTTTAATGCATTGAATTTGATCATGAATATGAAGTTGTGAGTCTAGAGCCAAATAAACGTTTTCTTTCAATGAATCATAAAGTTAATATCAATAACATGTTTCACATCATTTTCCATAATCATGAACTATTATGCAGTACAAGAAAATACACTTCACGCCTTTTAATCCCAAACAGGGGTAGGTAGAGGCACTTGCCATTCACCGTACGAACGTTGCGTTGCGTACATAGGCTCTGAAAAAGAGCACCATTGGTGCCCGTCCAGTACCCGAACTCGAACCCGCGACCTACCGATTGCAGTCAATTATTCGACCAACTGGACCACAAACGCTCAGTGCTGCAGTACAACAAACATTTTAATTTAAACGATTGTATAACTGTCAGGATGAACATCTTAATGTTCATGGTATTTGATATAAGTCAGTTCTGAACATATACCAGTAATTCTAACAACGTTGGGCATTATATAAAAAAAAACTAGCTGACCCGGTAAACGTTGTTTTGCCAATAAACAGTTTCTGCTTTTATTTTCAAGTTTACGTATAAATCTTTGTCAAGAATCGTTATAACTACTAAAAAACCGCATCAAAATCTATCTAACAGTACAGTCTGAAGGTCTTCAAGTCGCGGGTAAATAAGTACCTAATGAACAAGTGTGCTCCGTCGTAGACAACATCAATGCTGATTAACATCAGGCAGAGTGTTGGTCAATAGCCCAGCAGTTTCGGGCATAAGAATAGGTCTGCGGTTATCCCTTGCCTGTGGTAAGAGGTGACTGAAAGGGCGTGAGGGCTGTAGCGTACGGGCGGAGACTCGTGCGCTTAAATTACGGTCCTCGAGGACGATGGCGGTACTGCGATGACCCTGGTACCGCCGTGAATGAGGGTGTGCCGACCGCCTCTCATGCCAGAGATGGTCCGTAAGGACCTAGCGCGGCTGGGGCCGCCCTTGATGTAGTGGCTAAGGTCGTTCCGGGGGCCCCGACAGTAACCCGCGAGTGGTCACCGTGGGGTTTTAGTGGGTGCGAGTCCCACATAACCCTGCCGTTGTCCCCGCCAGCGGTGAGGTATCCATAACGGATTTCCCCACGATAAAAAAAGGTTGGTGGTCAAAGGCTTGTTCATTGCGTTTAAAAACAAATCAAAGCATATGTATGGATAGATAGCGGGTGGCGACTCGTGATTCGTTTTATACTATGTATTGACAAATCACTTCTATTGATTCATTCAAAAATGGACGTTCTACTTCTGAATCTGATACCTACGTCATATACCTACCAAAAATAACGCCTCGATTGCGGCCATCTAATTCCGTTATTTGGTATACAAGTTTCAGCAGCTCAAAGTGAGCTTTGCTGTCATAAATAATGCTTGAAACACAGCTCAGTTTAAAGCATCTATTGTGGAGGTCAATGTGACAATGTCAGCTACATTGGGTATGTAGACACTTGGTCTAGATGAGAGCAGACTTGTTGTCGCCTCCGAGGAATGTTGTGCGGTTTCCGTCACGAATGGTATGACGTTTCGAATGGTTGCTTAGACATTGTTCTGGAGGTATGTCGTAGGCAATTAGGTACTAGTAACGGTTTCAGTTTATTGGAATAATAATTGCAATGTTTGACTCATGTATCGGATATCTACGATATTACGGAAATACTCAACGTATCCGGCTGTTTTACCTGCAATTTCTCCCGTGGGAAATTCGGATCCATTAGACAAACTCAGTCTGTGGTCAGAATTTACTAATAACATCGGTCATTGCGCAAAATGAAAGGCGTGACATTGAGTGACAGATAGTGTGATAAGAGAAAGTTGCGGTTTGAAATAAAATGCAGTGACTAAGATTGAAAAGGGCATGCTTCGGTGTTTTGGATATATGGTAAGTATGGATGAAAGTCGATTAACGAAAGAGATTCATATGGGTGATTTAAAGGGCCGTGTGAGGAGAAGGATATACATAGACCAGATTGGTGATTTCCTGGCAGAAGGTGGCGTAAAAAGTACTAGAAACCAAAGATCACCTATGAAAAGATGTCTGAATGTAGATGAAGGGAAAGGGGTAAGTCAGGAACGTCAAAAATGGAGATCTGTAGTCTCGGCCTCTGCCTAACTGCGAGACAGGCGTAAAGTATATGTATGTATGCATTCGTCTCCCAAGAGATAGGATAGGTCCATTTGCTGCCAATACCTTTCACAGTGCTTATACAGGTGATAAGGAAATGACCTAGGAAGCTAACGATTTCTATTTATCCTAACGAGTGATTTTTGTTCGGCGAAAACCAGAAACGAAAAAAAATTTACCTCTTCATACAGAATGTACGAAGCAATCGACTTTGTTTATGCTCGGTGAACAAGCGTTTGATCACCATCCCACCTCATGTTAATCGAACGATCGAACTGGTGCTTGATACAATGTGAGCAACTGTCCCGTTGTGAAATACCGTAGCACCTTCGAGAGGAATGAGTCGGTATAGTGTTTGTATCTTAAGTTCCAAATTATTTTTCGATTCTGATAATACCCGGTATAAACATTTAATATAATGAGTGTTCAGTTTGAAAAAAAATGTTTTACGTTAAATTGATATATTCATTTCTGTTACGATTTGATTTCATTCGTCATCATCATCAACCCATATTCGTCCACTGCTGGACATAGACCTCTCCAATTGCACGCCATTTTTTTATTTTCTGTCCAGAAATTTTATTTATTTTCGGCTTCTCGCATCCAGCTTCTGTCAGCCATTATGCGCATATCGTGATCAATCCATTTCATTGTTTTCTAACAAATATGGTAGTTGCGAACACATCGATCCATCATCAACCTTTTCCCGTAGGAGGAGACGAAATATAAAATAACTGTAACTAATCTGCTTTAGTCGAAATATTTCCTCTAAAGAAAAATCCAGAGATAAATAAGAAGGTTATTTAAGGTATCTCAACGAAACACAGTATCAATTTAAATATTAACGTTTATTTTTTTCAAAACTTATTATTCTTAACAAAACTTATTTTATTCTCAACAAAACTTATTTTTACTATCGACAAAACTTATTTATATTTTCGACAAAACTTATTCATATTCTCAACAGAACTTATTGTTCTGTCCTTTTTTCAAACTTAGTTGAGTCCGAGAGTCAAGACTACTGCTCGCTTGCACTGTCCACGCCCGAATGCCCGTTTTTACATCACCATTTTGTCTCTAACTGACAGGGCGGCGTCCCACCATTTCAAGCCTGCCGGTGTTGCCAGTGTAGGAAACTTAAAATATTTTGAAAATCCCAATGATTTGGCAATACTTGAGTCTAAGGTACAAAAATAACCTTACACTCGTCCATCCTGATATCGTGTGTGTCCTCACGCACGTACCCGGTGGAACCTTACACTCGGCTTGACATGTTGGGTAGGATAGTGATCACGACAGAAAATTAATTAACTAAAATAATGGATACTGATTTCGAACAAATAATTTCTTCAAATCTTATCGTTTATTTTCTTCTTCAGGTTGATCGGCATCAGGCCAAGTCCCAAACTTATTCGAATCTCTTCGCACTTGACCTGAAACCAAAGAAAAACATTCTGTAGTTAAATTGTATCATTATCATTTTAACACACGTTATTAGAACATACATTTTACTTGAATATGGCTCTGATAGCAATACAACATCTTCCACTTGTTATGGTGTATCTATATTTATATTGTCAATATTATTAATTATATCATACAAGGCAACCATTAAGTTTGTGTACCTAAACTTCTTATGTAAATAGTATATCTTTGTAATAATAACAGTTCATACAGCATAGCATGACAGTACTTAACAACTATTCAGACATAACCTCATCATCATCCTTATCATATTCATTATCAATTTCAAGAGAAGCAACGTGAATCCACGGTTGCATCCGGTCTGCAGCAACAGTGGTCCTTCGCTTATGTTTCATTCCTTCAAAGCCTGGAATAGGGGCGATCTTATACCGATCATTACCTAAGACCTTCACAACTTTAAATGGACCTTCGTATGAAGGCATCAACTTTGTGCTGTTGCCGTTATTATTAAATGAAACCTTTGTTATTTTTACTAAATCACCGGTATCGTAGGTTCGCGCAGGATGTCTACCCTGATCATAGTATCGTTTTTGTGCATCTTGAGATGCATCAATTTTACGTTTTGCCTCATCACGAATAGACGTCAAATCTGCATTACTTCGAGTTTTACTTACAATCTCGTTCAGAGCTGGATTGTGCTCGAAATTCATGTTCGTTCCAAACATAACTTCTGCTGGTGTTCGACCTATTGTCTTTTGTATGGTATTATTTAACCCCCATTGAATCCTACCAGTCTTATTGTCCCAATCTTTTTCATCATCTCGTAAATTCTGGGCCGTAAGAGAATTCAGAATTGTCCTATTATAACGTTCAGCCTGACCATTGGATCTCGGACAAGCTACTGCGTTCAATATGTGTTTAATCCCTCGATCAAGACAAAACCTTTTGAATGCATGAGAAGTAAAACACGAACCACGATCACTAACTATACGATCAGGGGTCCTAAACGTATCAAAGATGTCTTGCAGGGTTGCCATAACATTTTGCGTGTTTGTATTCCTCACTGGTCTTATGAATACAAACTTTGTAAAGGAGTCTACTACTGTAAGGATATGAGTACGACCTCTTTTGGACTTAACAAAGGGCCCAAGGTGGTCGATATGCAAGGTGTGGAACGGTAACTGTACCTTTTCTATAGGATGTAGTAATCCTTCGCGATTATTTGTAGTCCTTTTTGCGTATGCGCAATCTATGCAAGCTTCGACGTATTTCTTGACAAATCTTTTCATTTTCGCAAACCAATAATTTTTCTTAATGCGATCTAAAGTCTTTTGAAACCCTACATGTCCTATATCATCATGGTTCATCTTGCACAACTGCCACCTCGCGCCCTTTGGAACTACCCATCTAACACAATTACTATCCCCATTGATGCACCTGAATAATTTGTTATCTTTCAAGATATAGTTTTCCTTTATATATTCTAGTCCCCTTTGATCTAAATTACTAGATACGATATCGCGGATACGCTGCAGTTCAGAGTCGCCCAGCTGAAGGGTAAGTAACCAGTCATTGTCACTTATATTCATGACTACAGAATACTGCTCAGTGACAATGGATTCATGAGTTGGGTTCCTTGATAAGGCATCAACGTGCTCCATTTTTTTACCTGCTCTGTATTCAACAGAGCAATTAAATTCCTGCAAAGCCAACCACCAGCGGGCTATCCTTGGCACAAGGTCGCGTTTATGGAAGGTAGAACGTAGAGCACTACAGTCGGTGACGACTTTGAATGCTTTTCCCAAAAGATACACGCGGAACTTTTTTAAAGCGCAAATAACTGCAAGGGTCTCTAACTCGTAAGAGTGGAAATTTTTTTCCTCAGGTGTAGTTTGTCGACTGTAGTAGGCTACGGGGCGGAACGGACCTTCACTACCGTGCGGGCGCTGTAACAATATTCCTCCAACACCTAGCCTGCTAGCATCGGTGTGTAATTCGGTATCTGCAGATGGATCGTATATTGCAAGTACTGGACGATCAGTCAATTTTGACTTCAATGTTTGAAATGACGCTTCTTGGTCATCTGTCCATTCCCATATGGCATCCTTCTTGAGGAGTTTGGTAAGAGGGTAAGCTAATTGGGCGAATCCTTGGACAAACTTTCGGAAATAATTAACTAGTCCGAGGAATTGACGAACATTGTGCACACTGTTTGGTCGAGGAAACTCCGAGACGCTGTTAGTTTTTGCTTTCCCCGGTTGCACACCTCCCGAACCAATTTCGTAACCGAGAAAGTCGATTTTGTCATGCAGGAAACTACATTTTGCAAGGTTTAACTTTAAATTAGCGGTCTTTAACAAACCTAATATCTCCTCTAACCGATCCATACATTCAGTTGGTGTTCTGCCAAAAATGAGGACGTCATCTATGTAAACCGTAGCCTTATCGAATCGGACTGGTCCTAGAACGTGGTTCATCAGTCGTTGAAATACAGCTGGTGCGTTTGCTAGACCGAACGGCATTCGATTAAATTCGTATTGGCCGTCCGGTGTGACAAACGCAGTTAGATACTTGCTACCCTCGGCAATTGGCACTTGGTAGTAACCAGACATTAGGTCAAGAGTGATGAAACAGGTCTGCCCTGACAGTCTTGCCACCTCTTCTTCTATCACAGGTATCGGATATCTCTCCTTGACCGTAACGGAATTTAGGAGTCTGTAATCCACACACAAACGCATGTTACCATCTTTCTTGCGTACCAAGATTATTGGACTAGCATAGTCGGACACCGACTCTCTGATTATCCCCGATTTCAACATTTCTTCCACCATTGTACGAACTTTTTCACGCTCGTAGTGAGAGAGACGGTAGGGTCTGTAGACCACCGGACGAGAACTGTTGAGTTCAATATTCATCTCTGTGACGTTCGTGCAACCTAAGTCTCCTAAGTCGTAGGAAAAACAATTCGCATGACGACTGAGAATATTCATAAGTCTTTCCCTATCAGTATTCGATACAGAATCTCCTATATTTATAAGCCTCTCGTCAACTGATTTTACTACATTGCAATTACTATGAGGAGTTGGGAAAATTGAAGGCTCCGTTATGTAATGGTTTATTCTATGAACCACTTCAACTTTTTCAGCCCGAGCGAAAACAAAGTTTTCTTGGAGCCAGCATGGCACCAAACACGGCGTCACCGTTACAAAGAGGATACCAATATTTACTCGGTATACGCCCCCACATACAATGTATTGATGATTGGGTTTTCCCACTATCTTTGTATTTATGACGATGTCGCCAGTAAAAGAAGTCTCCATGGTGGCTTTGATGCTCGCGGCACCATAAAGATTACTGTGTGCCGTTAGCCTGACCCTTTCTAGCCGTTCAGATTCATCACTCTGAACATTTGGGTCGGACACTTCCGTACCAATGTGTAGAAACTGCAGCTTAAGAGCGTCTTTGTAAACTACCACATGCGGTTGTTCCGAGAAACTCTGTCCAATAAGCATGGGCTTCTCAAGGAGGATATCATCGACTATCCTACATGGAACAACAGCGTCCACTCCATCAACAGACAGGCTTATATCTGCAGACCCTATACATTCTACCAAATTATTTCCAAAACCCTTTATAAAAGTTGGAACAGAATCATGCTTTAGCCCAAATTTAGAAAAAGTAGATTGTTTAATCAAGGTTACTTCGCTTCCAAGGTCAACGAAAGCTTCTAATGATGACCCCATAATGAACACATCCTTAACAAATTTTTCAGAAGGATTTGAATTATAAATACGCATAGTCTTAGCCACCGCATCAGATTTCGTTGACCCGGCGCTAGTCTGCTTTAGTCTACATACTTCCGATTTGTGTCCTATCTTATCGCAGCTTAGACATTTAATCAGTGGTTTGGTGCACCTTGAAAAGGGGTGGCCCCTTTCCTTGCAGTTGAAACAATACAAACCCGAATTTGACTTGAAACTACCCCTAGTATGTTGTTTGTCCTCCGACATACCCGTATTCCTGTCTCTAAAACTTTGTGGCTGTTGGGTAAAGAACTCCTTATTATTGCTAAGAAGGAATTTTAATAATTGTTCTGGTTCTTCGCAACGCAACGCTAATGCACTTGACCTAGTAGTCCTATCACTGATGCCATGAATGATACAATCCACCGCACGTCTACCCTTAATGTCGCATTGGTTGAGTAGTGATAGTTTTTCATAGAAATATGTTTCTATGGGTTCATTGTGCTTACTACGTCGTCTTAACATATCTTCTAAGATTTGCCCGTAATTTTGCTCGCACGGAAAAGCATTCATCAGGTTCCTTTGCCATTCCTCCCAGGAGTACATAATCGTATTTAGACTTTCATACCACGTTTTTGCTAATCCGGTAAGTTTTTGCATTGCAAAATGTATTATCGTCCTCTCATCCCAGCCGTAAACTGTTGCACACTCGTTAACTTTTCTAAGCCACGCATCCATCCGTTGAGTCTTTTCAGAAGGATTGAATTCCGGAATAATATTTTTGTAATCTAAACTTTTCGAAATGGATTGTGAGCTCTGAGTTATCGGCTGTGATGGGATGACTTCTTTTATAGACTTTATAATTTGAATTACATCGTTAGAGCTAAAAATAGGACTGTGAGTACGTGACCTTTTTGCATGCTGTCCGTCGCTCGTGGTGGCGTGACGACTGCGGCGGCGGCGCTCGGGGCTTCGGCTGCGACTGCGGCTAGGGCTGCGACCGCTGCGTCTGCGCGATCCCTGCCTCTTGTTCCGACTTCCGCGCCGCCCAGCTTCACGCTGCTGTTGAAGGTCTTCTTCCAGACGCCGTAGTCGTTCCTTTTCATGCTTCAGCGCCTGCTCCCGCTCCAGCAAGCGGCGGTCGCGATCGCCGCTGTGGCTGTGCCTGCGGCCACGTGCGCTGTGACTACCGCGTTCGCGGTTCTGGCTGCAACTGGCGGCACCATCTCTATACGGTGACCTTCCACGCTCAGGAGTCATCAAATGTCGTCCGGTGTTTGATTCAGCCTCATCCATTTTCTGAAACTCATATTTTTACGTTAAGTATTGTCAATTCAGTATGCACTCGCTTCGTATGGAACAGAATTTTGAAAGTTATAAAATATACACATTGTAAGTTATTACTTCCGCATTGAAAGCTCAATTAATCTAGAAATTATCAGGGCGAGCATACAAACTATATTTTTAAACAGATACCTAGAAATAATAAATAGAGTAGATACATCGTCAAACTATTTTATGAAATTTTCTTATCTAACAAAACAATCCACAAAAGTACCGATATCTCCGGAACGGCTCGTCCTACATGAAAAATAATAGAATTTTAACCTCCCTTTATAAAACCTCTGCCTCAGAGGCGTGCATATCATACAGTCAAAAGGCACTGCCTACCTATATTTCCAGCGCGGGATACACCCAATATAACAAAAGTAGCACTAGAATTCCTTTGGTATGGCAGTTATAAGCCACCATAATAAGTTTAATACAAGTTTTCTACTACGCTAATCTAACCATTACATATAAAAAAATACATGTAGCTCGTTTGGCTATAGCGAGCAATCGCAGGTCAGACTAGTTTTGTTACGATACGTTGCTTCGATAATTTCTTGGGCTGTATTGCACTATAACTCACATACACACGACCTTACCTATATCTTTTTTTTCTTTTCGTTTTACACAGGGTCACTTCACCCCAAACTGAATTACTCACTACCCTGTGGTATAGGTACCAGAGAACGTTATATTTATACATAAATATCTTGAACTACCCAACGTGTTAAATTCATACATCCGGAGATAAAGAAATACAGCTATAAACTTGTACGCATATCTCTGTAACGCGTATGTACACAGCATCGAGTATCAAGTATCTTTATCGTATTCCAAGTGTACAGCGGATCAACAACAAGGAAGTCTTTTACGGTTATTGCAATAGTAGTGAACTAATAGGAGACAGTTACTAAATATATTTTTAAATCTTAATTTAGTACTGCTTTAGTTAATAATGAGTTTCATATCACAAGATACAGAGTTCCCTCGGGATCAACGGGGATGGCTGGGAAAGCAAATTTTATAGGGCAATTATTAATTTCACAGAGACCATCGTCAGAGAGTAGCCCTGACCTCATGGTCCCAGTGTACGACCTTTAAATTCAAATCCATGATGCAGGGGTTTTTTTTTTTTTTGACACCCGGTAATGAAAAACACCATTCCTCGTGTATCCCTTTTTATGGAGACAAAAATAACAAAACCTACGGTACTTACGTTCAGTGGTAAAGTTCTGGATCCCACTTCTG
This sequence comes from Conopomorpha cramerella, assembly GCA_012932125.1. Classification (NCBI taxonomy): domain Eukaryota; kingdom Metazoa; phylum Arthropoda; class Insecta; order Lepidoptera; family Gracillariidae; genus Conopomorpha; species Conopomorpha cramerella. Next base: position 35,954 of record SJJU01002500.1, on the reverse strand, counting down.
AGATTTAAGGTATCTCAACGAAACACAGTATCAATTTAAATATTAACGTTTATTTTTTTCAAAACTTATTATTCTTAACAAAACTTATTTTATTCTCAACAAAACTTATTTTTACTATCGACAAAACTTATTTATATTTTCGACAAAACTTATTCATATTCTCAACAGAACTTATTGTTCTGTCCTTTTTTCAAACTTAGTTGAGTCCGAGAGTCAAGACTACTGCTCGCTTGCACTGTCCACGCCCGAATGCCCGTTTTTACATCACCATTTTGTCTCTAACTGACAGGGCGGCGTCCCACCATTTCAAGCCTGCCGGTGTTGCCAGTGTAGGAAACTTAAAATATTTTGAAAATCCCAATGATTTGGCAATACTTGAGTCTAAGGTACAAAAATAACCTTACAGTTATAAATTAATGTTGCGGTCTACTCCCGAAGGAGTATAATTCTTCAGAAACACTTTGTCAGAAGAAATATTATGTTGAGAGGAAATTTTGAAATTAATTGAATGTGCAAACATCGCGTCGTTGCTTGCGGTGAAAGGAAAGATCCACCCTTTCATTCGTTCATAATGAAATTATGTCTCAACGGCCATTTGATGCGAGCGCCTAATTTGAAAGATTTCAGTGGTAAATGTATTTTGTCTTTGTTATTTAGCGTGGTGAAATTCGGAAATTCGCTTAATAAGAACGATAGCTTAATAGAAGATATGTAATCTTAAGAGTATACGCTGTGATATAAAAATACATCCTTTTGAGCTGAAGTCTACTTCTGTTTTTGTATCGGGAATAATAACTAGTGGTGACACCATACAATTCTATCAGCTGGTACTTTTTGTATAAAGAGATCAAAATTGTTTTTCTCCCGGGGCCATTTGATACCTGCTGAAATGGAGTCTGTAGGGTCTACGGAAACAGGTAGACTACGGCGTTTTTTATTCCCACTGTACAGATCATAGACCTAAATATGTATACAAGCACTTCCATGTAACAAAATACGTTCCACTTTGGTTGATAAAATTAGAGCTCTTATGACACATAATTGATTTTAAAACACTATAAATACCTTTAAAAACAATATTAATCAATATTCACAGTCTAACGGGTGAACAAATTAGAAAATACGTTGTGCGTGACAAGCGTGGCCTCTTATTATGTCAAATTAACTGACGGAAGATGAGAGCATGCTCCCACTTACGTAGAAATCAACTCCTTGTATCGGACACCCTATCTAGTACGCTATTACTATAGATATCGTTGGTACAGAATGCTAATGTTAAAGGCTCTGAAATCGGGAAGTCATGGGTTTAAAACCTGCTGTACTAGATGTGTACCAATAATGAGTTTCTTTTTCAGACCATTTGTACGCCACACAACGCCCATACTGCGAAGGCAACATCATGTGAACCTTGCGCATTAAGTTAGCGAGTGCGCCTGCTTACTATACTTTTGAACAAAAGACATGCAGTGTATTCATTTTATTATTGATTGCCTGTATTACTCGTAGCATGAAAAAGTTGAAACTCTCCCAAGCACAAAACTTTGCTGAATGCGCATTAGTGCGCTCTTATCGTGTTTGTACAAAAGAGACAAACTTTGATCAACTAATAATGGAGTACTGATTTGTATCAGAATATGTGCCTCAAAGGGGTAAGCAGTGATTACAGCCATCAATTTATCACAATCTTGACATACCTTCTTCCCTAACTTCATATTCACACAAATTATGATACAAAGCTCGTCGGTTGCTCATAGTTAGTTTGTCCATTGTCGTCTTTCAGGATGTCACTAATCTGCTTCCTTATTATGAAAGGAATAAGATCCAAACTTAATTGTCTTCACCAACACCAGTGTATCTAAATCTTTGGAAATTATTATAATCCTTCCGTTCTGAAATGCGTCAAAAGTGTACGCTCACGTGGCTCTTGGCTATAATCAAGATTATACTTACTACTTATTATTCTCTGCAGCTATTAGTAGTGACTGTTTTCCAGGTCTTTATCAGTATCATAGACATCCACGGATTTCATTTGACCTCACCCATGGTGAGCCAAGATAATCAGTCTCATGCTTTTCTTCGCCTTGTGCTTTGCGCGTCTTTGTCAATTGGCTTTGACTGAGCTATGATAGGATTAAACGTCTTCCGAAGGATTCTACTTATTGATTTTCCACCTGCCTTCAGGAATTTCGATGTGATTCCGTCATCACCCACATCGCCTAGAAGTTATTTAAGAGTCTAACGGCCATGCCTACAAACTTACGACGTCTTCAAAGAGACGTTGGGTAAGGATGGCACCAGGCTGATGAAAAAAGGGAAAGTAGTAACTAGGATTTAAAAGAGACGAATGAATATTGATTGACGAAACACATTTTACTATGCTAGTGGCAGGAGTCTTGATGTCATTCTAGATAGTAGGCTTCTTACTTCTTCTTACTTCTTTGTGTAGTAGGCAGGCGGAGACAATGCATTAAGAGATGTAAGCATAATAACAATCGTCGTATATTATAAATAAAGAAAGCTTTAAAAATAGAAAGACCGGCAGGACTTCGTCAGGTTTACGAAGGGACAGTTAAGAACAGCAGACAAATACCACATTAGCTGGTTTATCAATACTCTTATAGATTATTTCGCTCCAACAGCCTTTCACTGTGCCTATGAACTAATACCATTAGGATAATTAATATCGTACGAATGGTTGTCAACCAGATTATTCAACTAGCACATTCATAGGTGAATAATTACTTACGCCATTAAGGTAATAATTATACCCCAAAACATAATTGCCTTATCAGAGCTCTTTGGACATCATCAACAATGTAAATAATCTCAAAGACAGTTTCAAACACAACAATAATATCGTAGACAATCATGGAATAGAAAAACAGATCAACGTATACATTTGTACCAGAGATGTGGAGGTGAGAAGAAAACCGATATGGTCGCTAACAGCGGCTCCATGCCACCATGGCTGACAAAGAAGAAATAATACCAATACCGCCGACGTTCTTGGAGAAACTCACATTCTACACGACAGCCACGTTCGTTCTACTAGCAACATTCAGCCTCTTTGCCTTTTTATTCTTAGTACCGTTTGTTATCGAGCCGGCGTTCACAACAATATTTATGCAGTTCGACCCAGTTGGGGCGCTCTGCGTCACCGCCCAGGTCAAACATCTGGTGGGCGCTAGCAACTGCTCCTGGGCGTCATGCCGAGAAGGATGCACCAAAGACCTATACGAGTGTGTCCAAATAAGAGTCAACTACAAACTAGGAGACTACGGGAATGTCACGCCCACCGATTATGAGAATCTCATAACACCAGCGAGAATGATTAGAGATTACGAATACGATAATAACGAAGTCGGTAGCGAAATGATCGACCCTGAAGACGAGTTCGGCGAAGCCTATCCAACTGGATTACAAGGGAGCGATTCAGAATGGTACTTCACTGGTGCGAGGCTATTCCCAAACGTGAAAGGCTGCGGATATCCACCGATCCTCAACTGCACCATATTCTACGGCCAGTACCGACCACTGGGCACTAACTTCACTGTTACTACAGCCGCGTCGACCCCGGCCTGGTCATCACTGAACTCGATATGTGGCAGAACACACTGAACCTCGTTTACGCGATGGCTATACCAATTCCATCCTTTATTATTTCTGTAATATATTTGACGTTTGCGTATTTTAAGATTTACAATACGGATGACGAGTCCGAACAAGCGCCGCTGCAGAGTGACGCTGAGGCAATGGCGACTGGTGACGACGAGAAGCCAACGACACCAGGGTCGGACACGTTTCGGGAAGACCTGGCGTGTTTTGGTCACCAGCTGAAGATGCAGCTCGCGAACGAAACACCCAAAGAAGGCTTCGAATCTAATAGCCCACCGATTTCCAATTCAGCTTCGTTGTCCGGGTAAGTTTTTTTCATTTAACAAATTCAGCACTGTAATATTTTCTTTAATTACCAACGTCACAGATAAAAATGACATCACAGATAAGAAGTAATCAGGCAACATTATTAGACATAATCAGGATGGAAAATTGTTAGGTATTTTATTTGAACCATTTGTGTAACATTGTTGATAACAATAGTAACAAAGGGGTAGAAATGATTGAGCATCTTGCTATACTTAAAATAAATGATGAATGAGATGTCATTTGTCTTCAACAGGACCAAGTCATCATTCGTGAATGCTTAGTCAGGGATATACAAATAACTAAAACAACGAGGTATGTTAACAATTTTCCAATGATATTTCGCTTGCGCTTTTTATCTGTACCTTATACCTACATTGTTACATGCATTTTACACCCAATATCACTTTATCAGGAAGCCCTGATGCAGAGAACCCATTTATACTTGTTTCTGACATAGGTACAGTACCGTTATTTATATCTCACACAATTTAGGGAGCATAAATAACATTTTAAAATTTTCTTACTCAATTATCTAGATACAATAAAATACATGATCAAAATGTGTGTGCTATGCTTTCGGCTAAGCAAATGAATTTGCCGCAGCGTGCCTTTTTATACAATATACTTTGAAGCTTATATTTTAACTTAAGGTTTTTAAATAGGTCACCGCACTAATATTCCTAAGCGGAGAGGCCTCCAAGCATTTTCTGTCGAGGCTTTTTCACTATTACATGGCAATGCTGAGCCGTATGACCTAGAAAGCAGAAGGCATTTCGAGCTATTGAAAATTCTGAATATGATTCAGCAAACTAGGCTTTGGTTGTACATTCGGCTTGCTTTAGTTTGCTCCAAACACGCAATGTAACATTGGAATGTACTGCACAGTAAATTTTTCAGCCACTATGCAAACTTATGACCTTTGTACATGACCAAAAACTGCACTGTCCCAGATATTTAAGAATGAACATATTCCCCAAAAACTAGCTAGATGAAATTGTATTAAAACAGAGTTACTTGTTAAGGAAATTTTAGTATTAATAATGTATGGAAGTTTTATATCTACATAATGTAATATTATCTTCACTAAGTTGGAATACATACATCAAACGTGCCCGAACATCCAAAAGGAAAATGATAACTAAAAGAAAACAGATCAAAGGGCTGTTGTTATTATTTTCCTTCCTCGGTATCTCATATTCTTGGGATAACAAAGTACCCCTAATGTTTTGATCAATGACTTCAATGAAACACAATATAAAAAGAAAAGTTTTCAGATTATTATGGCTTGTAATGTGGATCAAAAAGACATGTTCGATGTGTAACTTGTTGTAGACTAGATATTCCAACAATGGATAAAGTGTAAGAGCCAGCAATAGGTAATACACACGTTAAAATGTCCAGGTATGTTGCCTTTTCTTTAATAGAAACATGCGCTGATGAAAGGGTCTCTCACTTCTACGTTCAACTGTTTATACTGTATTAGTTGGATTTTCTTTTAGATTTATCCAATTTGATGATTACTTTATTCCTTCGAGAATTAGCACTAACACATCAAAAATATAAAACTACAACAAAAAGAAAACACAATTTTCATACAAAGTTTTCGTTTATTTTTCATTTTCGATGTGTTCAATCGGTGTATAAGTGAGGGATTAAAGATAAAAAAGTTCAGTGCCTAGACAGGCATTTTAACATATAAAATAGACGTTTTAACAACAATCTCCACATGAGATATTGACGCTTCAATCAACGTATGTTTCTATGAAAGAAAGGGTAATATCCCCAGACGTGTGTAGTATTGAATGAATCGTTACCTAGAGTATTTGATTTATGTCAAAATACAAACTACTTACCATTTGATTTTGACGATCGGTTTCAAAGTAGGTCCACTAAATTTCACTTAGAATAGATAAGAATGAAATTCTAGATCTCTAATTCCTAAGTAAATTATTCCCACTTCTGCACAGCGGAATTCTACATTTCGAATTCTAAAAAAAAATTAACTAAGCGGCTCCTCAGAACATAAAACGATATCTCCTTCCAGATGACAGGATTCCTGAAGCAGCAGCATCGTCCAACTCTTGGAGAAATGGTGAAACGCACACAGAATATTATGATCGGATCCTCAGCGAAATATTTAAGTCGGACAATACGGAAGAGAAGTAAAGGAATGCCACGATATAGTGATTGGTTTCACATATTGTCTTTGAGGACTGTAAGTGGAGTCGTGAGTTGTGATTTACAAAGGAGGTTTTTGTCAGAGCAGGTTTTCCGAACTTTGATGACGAAAAAGTGTGTGTGTTTTGTGATAATCGACCTTACGGAAATGAGTTTTGTGTTGAATTTAAATTTGAAAAGAGTTGGACGTCAATGTCTTTTGCTCAAACATTATTAATATAATGGAATCGCACAACAGAAAAACTGCTTTTGCAAAAATCTTCTGATCTTCTTTAGGTGTAAGAGGATTTTATCTCCCTTATTATTATAATGAAAGTTTATAATATGATTTATTGCTCGTATGCTAAAAAGGTGTTAAATGCACGCGTGCTAATAATTATAAAACATGAAAGTTAGATGTTTAAGTGATAATATTACTATGGTTTCTAATTTAAATATGATATTGGTTGTTGATTCATTAAGCAATAGTTGATTTAAAATGAAAATATTGTAGAGAGCAAAATCATTGTTAAGTGTAATAATTTATATTGAAGGGGTATGTACATGTTGAGACATCGACACAAAGTTATAATAAATAAAAAAAATAAATATTATTGTATTTAGTAGGTACAAAAATAAATTACAGTACAATTCACAATATCATTTTAGTTCGTAAGTAGTTAATTTGTGATATACTTAAATTGTGTAATTTTCATTTCAATTAGAGTAGGTACATACACAAAGAAATATTTTTTCGTTTATCGCAGATTTATCTATCAAAGAAGCTGAGCGTGTAGCGTAAGCGCGTAGCAAAAAAAAATCTATTAGCAGATCTATTTAGAATCAATCAATCCTTGTAACAAGTACAAGTGCAGGAAATACTGGGTGTAAAAACACCATACTTCTAACAATCTAATCGGAATTAGGTTCAAGATGTTGTACTAAAATGTAATGTATAGTAGCATTATAATGGTCTGAAACAAGGCAAGAGGTAGATAATAAACAAATCTTAGAAGAATTGGTACAATAACAACTGTAACATCCTATATACTTAGTTGGTTGCAGTAAACAAAAGTTAAGTATTAAAAGAAAGAGCCTAACTGGTGGTATTAAACTCAATATTTTCTTACAAACACACTGACAATTCGGGAATTCATATGGACTTTTTACACCCAGCCTCCCTAGCAAAGCGCTCCAAGAAAGACATGGCAAGAAATACCAGGCGCTGCGATTGGTTGAAACAAGCTAAGTCGCACGACCTGTGATATAACAGCCAATCACGGCGTGTATTTGTTATATGTCGTATCTTATTTGGCGCGCTTTGAAGGGCTGCAGTAGCAGGTACCTGTAAAATTTTATTTGCCAATTTCTTTCCTTAGTCAAGATATCAACATTCCTATATACTAGTTCTGAGTTAAGTCCGTCCATTAAGTCCCTATAGCTTATATTCCGCTGAACTGAACTAAATCACTTGTTTGCTAATAAAATGAATCCACAAAACCTGTCCATCAATGATAATCTTGATGAGGGTAATTTTAAGAGTGACGACTTAATAAAGATCAATCGCTTTAATGCTATTTAAGGCAACGCTGAAGGTGTTGGCACCTTCCCTATCTTGTGTTAAAGTATTGGTAGCGAAGTTCCAAAAATTACTTACGATAATTCGAGTAGTTTCCTTTTGTCATGGTGATACAGTCAAATTCTTAAGGAATCATTTAAAATGTATGTCGTACGTCGACGTCACGAACGTTACGATGATCAATAACAGTCTGTTTGTCATATTTTTGACAGAAAGAAACGACGGAACGTGTAACGTATATATGTATGTTACTGAAAATAACTTTACAAATACAGTTGTTATACGTCAAGACATGAACATATAAGAAACCAACATCGTAACTAACAATCAAAGTAATGAATAATTTGAAGGACAAGCTGTGTTCACGGTATAAAATAAAAACGGTACAAAGTCATTAGCTACGGAACGCAGTACATTTGTATCGATTGGACGTTACCGCGTTTGAATCGATTTAAATATTCATTCGCACTGCCTGTGAATCGAAATAGATGAAAACTCGTGGTTTGGAATATCGATACTGGTTATTTTCTTTTTTTATTTTTCTAAAATTGGATGTATACCGACGGCTTTACCATTGCCTGACCCGTAATGGAATGATAAGTGAAAATCGTATGATATGCTACATACTTGCTTTAAAAAAAATAAAAAAGTAGTAGGCAATATAATATTTTTTGTCATTTCAGAAAATACTACTCTTCATTCGTCATTTGTAGTCATGTAACGAATTTCGAAGACGAGTTTTTAGATTGACAGTGTTTTTAAGTTAACCTTCTTTAGTATAAAATATAAAGACACAAAAGTTTCTATACGCTGTGAGGAAGATACGCTTTATAGGCAGATAGGTACTCTAGACGTAATTAGGATTGCGAATGATAATTGAACATTATGAACAATTTAATTTTATCTGAAGAAAAACATGCGTTAATTATTATCGTCCATGGCAAAATTGTTTAGCAAATATATAAAACACAAAACACACTTACGTTCATATTACAATTGAAGTTACGAAAAATATTTAGTAAGAAACCTGTAGCTTTGTTTCAGAAACAAACTTCAAAGTGAAAGCTTACGAAAGGATCTCTGTGACTTGATGAAATACCGTAAGGCAGACATGAGACGCTCATGCATGCGTCATTCAATTCCATCAGTCATGATTTATGGAATAACTACTAGTACTAATTCAAGCATCATTCACTATATTAGACGATAGGAAATCCGTCAATCACAATCATTACTGTGGTAAAACTGACATCAAAACGTATCGTCTAATGTCTACCTAAGAGAACGAAATAGAAATACCACTTATGTCCTTAACTTTCTTGTAGAAGACATGCAGCGAGAACAGCGACATGCTTAATACCCTCGTTACTTGTGCCAGACGCGTTGGTATGAATTTAGACCGAACGTGTTACGACTCTTCAAGAGTCTTCAGAAAGGCTTTGTCTAGAAAGCAAAGTTCAAAGTCTTCAGAAATGATATTGTATTCACGGCGGGTACGTTCTTTTGAGTATTTGAAAAGACAAGCATAATGCATTTTAAATTTGAGCATTCGTCAAGACATACAAGAAATAAGTGATATTAAAAAAACATATTTTTGATTTTGTTCTCAAGCTTAAACTTTTACTAAATCAGGATTGATTTATGTATCTTCAAAAATACTTCTTAAACACGTAAAACAAACAAGGAGTAAAAACAAGAAAGGGTTGGACCGTACAAAATGTTTCTGTATCCGTTTTTAGATTAACATCTTCTAAACCGTGCCGTCGTTTTTGGAAAATAAATGGGAAAGGTAGTAAAATATTTGGTTTTTTCTCACTCCAAACTCATTGAGTTGAAATAAATACAAAACATATTAGTTCACTTATTAAAGTGTAGTTACAACAGGCGTATTTAGGTAAAAAAATACCTAGGAATAAATCGATACAAAGAATACAAAATTTCTCTAATTAACGAACAAATTTAAAATTTAACGTTTACTTGTATAAAAAGAAACTGTAGTGAAGTAAGTATTATATGTATAAAACAATATTTCATCTTTAAAAATTCGCTGTAAGCCAATGGTTGTCGAGACCTTAAAATAAAAGGCTTGTGATTCGCTTAAATTGTAAGTTAAAAATTAAATTGTATAATTGGACCCAATGCACTTGAAAGTGATAATTTTATTTGTTACTTAATTAAAGGGTCCTGCAGTAATCTGAATCGGTGACCATTTTTGACGGATATTTGTTTGTGAAATTACTACTTTCATTGATTCTGAAAATAAGTGCTTCTGTGAGAAATTGATGTGTCAATTTTGCTTGATGCATTTTGTTAAAACTTACTTTAAAAAATGGAAATACATGTGAAAAAAAATCAGGTTCTGTGTTAATGGTTTCATTTTGAAATCACTGTTGATTTTTTTGTATAAACGTTAACGTGATTGATTTGAAAATTGAGTCATTTCATACCACTTAATAGTGATGGAATAAAAGAATGGTTTGGTTTATTGTAGGACCCTTATTTTCGAGTAGGTCGTATGCCTCCTTAAGCTTAAACCCGTGCAATAACATTGCGAGGAGTATATTAAATTGAGAATATAACGGATTAGTCTCACTATTACCACTACCCATTGCAATATTAATACACTGACTGCGTTTTTCCCATCAGACTCATTATAAGTATTGAAAGGCGAAAAAAAAGTTTCGCGATTTCGAAACTTAGAAGTAATAGTGAGAAAATTAGTATCAGTATTACCATCAATGGATGTTCTCTGTGGTACTTGTGAGACTCACCCAATAAACGCTACAGTTTTTTGGTTAGGGACCATAAGATATTATAAAACTTTAGAGGATAATAACCTCTTTCAAACAGAATTTATAAAAGGTGAAGAAAATATACGTATTTATGTTTCGAGGTCATGTCAATTTATTTATCATCATCAAATGTAATTAGTGAAATAAATCGTATATTCAAATTATATTATGTATAAAGAAACTGCCATGCACATTATTATTAAATGTCAATAAATTGTAATCTTTGACTGAATATTGAACAAAAAGCTTTGCTTTTATCGTCAATGTCACCTTCGCTGATATCCATTATTACCAACAAAAAAAAAACATAGGTAAATATAGATACCAATAATGCATAGAGCAAAATAAATTAACAAAAATAAAATGTTGAAATTTAGATTGCATTTCAGAATTAGATAGAAAAGTCCACTTTTATATGAAAAATTAATTAAAATTACCCATTAGAATGTAAAAGACTTAAAGAAAACTATTTTAAAATAATAAGTCGCGATATTCTACTGTGCAACGCAATATAAAAATTTGTTAGATTAATAAAATTTTTAAAAGAAATACCAATTGATGTTCTATCCCAAAAATGCGAATGAATCTTTTCTCTACGTTTTGATTTTATCGGTACCAGGATTACGGTAACAATGTTTTAACTCTGAGTATTATTTTTTAAAATTGTTTAATATTCGTAAGTAAACTTTGTTTCAAAATAAATACAATCACAGGTTTGAAATCTCACATGCTGGAATTAATGGCATAAAGCACGGAAGGGATTACTGATAACTGAGCTTGTCTCAGACTTATTTTTTTCAATATCAATGTCAAAAAATGCAACGGGGAATTTTCAGGGCCCCTGTTTCTCTTAGTTATGACAGATGGCGCTAGCTGTATTAGGGGGACAAATGTCAACGAAACTACTAACTTCAAGCAGTCCGTATTGAAGGCGACAGTAATTTTTTTATTGTTGGTCTACATGTTACAAAAGTGTCAGACACTCTAAATAACTCACCCAAATAATAATAAACGTACTAAAATATAACTGACAGAAGTCCCCCTGTCCACCTACTAGCGAGATCTAGATAAGATACTTTTGGAGTTTGAAAATTCCCCATTACTTTCAGACCACACACAACTAGACTTGCAAGCCACGTACCATCTTCAGTCTGTTTATTTTCCACTAAAATGTATGGAAAATTATGTACTTTTGTATCCAAATTATTTACTACTATGACCAAGCGTTTGACCACCATCCTGCCTGATGTTAAGCAGCGATGTGGTCTACGATGGAGCACACTGGTTCAGATATACCCTGGTACGTAGCCAGGGACAGAAGGTATTATCTCTTACTCTTTCACTCCAGAATATTTTTCATATAGCTCTCTCGTTTTATTCTAATCGTCAATTTAGGATTTCAAGTCTAGTTGTTTTTGGTCCGAAAAATTACTACACACTTTATATCCCTTACTTAGTCTTTGCGAAGTGAGGAGGCTTAGTTAACCCCTCCGCTGAGTGAAACATCCCGCGTATTGTTCAAAGCAAAACATCTATTGTCTAAAGTCGAGTGTCAGCGGGAGTGTTCACTCTGTCACTGGTGGCTTCAGAATTTCATTGGATAAAAATAATGCTGATAGATCCTGGTATCATTTAACATTTTTAGAAGTTAAAGTCAAAACACAATGATGTCTGCGTCTATTTGAAATAGGTACTACAAATACACAAGTTGCTTTTGTATTATTAGCAGGAATTGCAACATTTGATAGATCTTTCCATGGAAAGAAAGGAATAAAAGACCAAGAAGAAAGTGAAGGAATTTTTCCAAAAAAAAAAGACGGTTCTGTACCATGAGGTCTTATAGTAATATTGTTATGGCTGTGTGACAGGGATAGCGCTAGACGAATGGTATAACACTGTCACTCTCACACAGCAATAATTACTTTAAGTCTGTGTTTCTTGTGCAGTAAAGTCTGAAGGTGTACTTACCAAATTAACAAGTGTGCTTCATCGTAGACCACATCGCTGCTTAACATCAGGCAGGATATGGTCGAACACTTGTTCACTGTCCTTATATTATAAAAAAGACCTTATGGTACGGAGCCAATGTGTATTCCTCAAAGAATTTCTTCAGTACCTAGAATTATTTTGAGAGACGATCTTGACCTTTTGTTTCACATTGTCTAGTTTTAAACCATATCTGTTCTGCAATCATTTAAACTACAAAGATTATAGTTCACCACTTAACACTTTCGGAGACATCTAAATTAAGAGAGAAGTTTTATTGTTACAACGTCGACAGCCGGGATGTGTCACCGAAAGGGTTAAAAAAAAGGACAATGAAAAATTTGATTTTATGCCTTTTGTGACTTAATATGTCTGACTATTTACATGTCAGATTGATTAATATTGCCTTCGTATCAGCTTTGAAATAAAGATCAAAATATGTTTACATATTCGTACAATTTGTTATCATTTAGGATTGATACTTCAGTTACAACACTACAGTTCGAATTAGCACCGTTTGAACTATCCAGTGCGTGTATTCCATTTAATTCGGCAATGTTTTTTGGTCGTAGCGTCTCGTGTGTATCTCTCTCTTTGTCATCACGCATCGTTTAGAGCGAGAGCGTAAGATAACTTGAACTCAACTCGAGTACGCGTATTTCGACAAAAATTACATTACCACACAAATGTTTTCGAAGCCTGCACCGTAATTGTGAAACGGAACGGTAATTTTCGTAATCGATATGGGCTAGTACATTGATGCGTAAGCGTGAATTGCACTTGCTACATTCTATACTAGTGCAGCAATCAATATAATAATTGTGTTGGTGACGACGATTACCGTTGGGTCGCATTAGTTTCACAATTAGGGGGTATCGCTCTGGATTCCGAAGTAAATTCTTAATGATAATGAATTGTAATTCTGTGCAATTGGTACTATCGGGGTTCCAAATTTGCTAAGTTCAATATCGCAACAGCTAAATATGATTTTGCATCCATTGCTGGCAAAGGCTTTTTCAATAGATCTTACATGCAACTACAAGAAGCAGTGGATGAAAAACACCACCTTTTGCCTTGATAACTTTGGCCTTAGCAAAATTGGTCTCCATTACTAAAATGAATCTAAAAGTAGGAGATAAAATAAAAAAAAAACATTTCGTTTTTACATGTCTAAGTGTGGCGAAATTATCTTTGCTTGGATGCGAGCGTAAATTAAAATTATTATTGTAAAAAGTTTAAAATAATTTAATGCGTTCTCATTGATTTGAAACTGTTGCCTTATGACTGTTTTGTATATAAAAAAAATTAAATGAAAAAAGTTAGTAGGAAATAAATACACTTATTGGCTTCGATTGTTTGCGTTTCATTTATTGCAGGTATCCCCACGAACAAGAAATGAATAAAGTATATCACACATATCATCAAGCCATACTTGCCACAGTGTGACATAGGACCAAATTTATAGTCTGTATATAAAAATCAAAGCCACTTTTCGTTGTCATTCCATAACTCCGGAACGGGTGGACCGATTTTGCTAATTCTTTCTTTGTTGTGCTTATTAATGACAGCAGAAGGTTCTTATGAAAGAAAAAAATTACATCCACTGTTGGGCACAGGCCACCCTAGATATTCATATTAATAGTTAAGACAGGACAACGTCTGTCGAGTCCACTAGTAAATAACAAATATCCCGAAACACTTCACGCCAGAGACTGATATTATTGATTGATTACATAAATACTATTAAGTACATACACAAATACATAGTTTAAAACAAAGTCACCTCCCGCTGTCATTCCCTACATATCAGTGGCGTGCACAGAATACAGGCAAAAAGACACTGCCTACCTATTTTGGCTTCCCGACGTAATAAAAGATATTTAAAATATATATAAAAAAATGTTTTGCTAGATGTTTTTTTATTGTACTCACGACATAGGCTAACGAAGGTCCTGTGTTTTGTGGGTGAATAGATAGGTAGGTAACTATATTTCGTAAAGACAAGTTACCTATACATATGTATCAATCCATCGGGATTACTGCCTATCTTGTTGTAAAAGCCAGTGCACGCCACTGCTATAATATATGGTCTTTGAAACTACGCTAAAGGGATTTTGATACGGTTTTCTTTAACATTGATCTCATAATCCCATAACCACCCCTTATCGTGTATGTATGTCTCCCCTTTTATTATGAACCCTTACGCAATAGATAACGTGACGTCAGTACAACTGCTATAAATTCTTTCTAAAAGCTTATCAAAGTGTGTAATTTTCCATTTCCATTAAAATTCCATACGCGACCGCATTTCGCAATGAATACTAAGTATGTTTCAGACATACCTACTTACCATCAGAGAGTTGGAAATAAAGGTTCATAAAGGTCTTTATGCACTTGGAACAGTCGGAAAAGGTATTATCTGATCCCTTTTTAACTAACAAAAACGGATGGGTACAAAGTAAGTTTTTTCTCTCTTACTTTTCCTGAGGAGCGAAAAGGGCGATAAAACACATATTGTTCAAGAACACCATGTTCTAGAGAACAAATTGGACCCACCTGCGAAAAACAAAGGATGTTGTTTCTCAAGTCGACGCAAAACCGTGTAAATGGATCCCGAGCAATGGAAACGATCGGTTGAACATATCCTTAGAGATGTTTTTGAGTTCGTTGTTCCATGCCAGGAAGAAAGTGTGCGTCAAGATGGCGGGACAAGTCCCAAATTCGAAATTTAACACTTGCATGGGTTTGTGTGTGAACCCTATAACGGCGATGGGCTCACCCCCTGTCACGTTGGGTGAAATACGCTTGGTGAACTGTGGGTACTTGCTTTAGCAAGTGCCTCTGCCTACCCCTCTTTGGGATTAAAGGCGTGAAGTATATTTATTTTTTTATGGGTTTGCATTTTACATATTTACCACTTGTGGACGCCCCGCGATTTCATTCACATAGCTTAGTAGTAACTGCATCCCAAATTTCAAGCGTCTAACTTGAGCGGTTTAGATTTTTCATACAAAAGTATTTTCCTGTTAGTTTCCGTTCCCGTGGGAATTTCTGGAATTCCTTTCTTAGTGCACCCCTACGGTACCTAAGCTACGTACGTTTCAAATTTCAAGTGCCTACGTTTAGCCGTTTGGGCTGTGCGTTGATATGTCAGTCAGTCAGTCATTCAGTCAGCTTTTACTTTTATATATTTAGATTTGTACCCCGAACCAGACATTTATAAAGACTTACCTGATCTTGCCATTTTGACGTGCTTTTTTTACCTTTAGACAGGTACAAATGTTTGGTTCGGGGTACAAATGGTACATATGTAACACAAACCAATACAAGTGTTAAATTTGGAATTGAGGACTTGGTCCCGCCATCTTGACGCTCACGGAAGAAAGGCTGTGTGTTTTTATCGCACACAAAAAACGATGGGCTTGGTATGAAGATACCGTAGAGATGATGGATGACTGTATTGTAGATACGCTTGCCTCGGGAGACGTGTGTCAAAATCCCAGGAGGCGGAAATTGACTCTGTAGTACTCTTGTTATATCATTGAAGTGAAACTTCTTTATCGGCGTTGTAAAAAATTTACCGTCACATTTTTCAGTTACGCGTCACATTTTTTCCGTTACGCGCCATCTTTTTTTAAATTTAAGATATTTAAGGTTAACCTCAGTTTCTAATTGTAACTATCGGTCAATGTATAAAAGTTAAAGTGAAATAATTGTAGTATTTGTATTCATGTCTATGATAATAAATTCCTTTTGTTTAAACTTTATCTAATTTAACTTTATTTAACCAATTTCTGGAAAGTTGCATGTAGATCATTTTGCGAATACTAAGGCCATAAAGAAGTTTCACTTCTTACGTGTGTACACTAGTAGACGCACACATTTTTTCAAGGAAACGCGCAATGACATGATATTAAAAGTTTAAAACGGAATTAATGTTTATTTTTGGTTAATTTTCGCGCTATAATACCCATTTTAAACGTTTAATACACTTGTTATGTATCTATGTAAAGTCTGACAAGGATATTTTTGCGCGGGAGTGCTGAGAATATTCAATGTGATTTCGTTTTTCTTCCATATTTCGATTTAGGTACTTTATTTATGTTTGTAATGTGCTATTATATAGTAGTAGGCATACGTCAAAACAGAACTGGAATTGGCTAACATTGATAACAAATATTTTTGCCACACGCCAAAAGACCCTTGTCGCACTGTATGTCCAAAAGCATAATTAAATGTGACGAATAAAACAATATTTATTAATCCAAAAAGCGGTTATTTTACTTAAAGTCGTCGCTACATAATATTATAAAATATAAGTATAAAAATGTCTAAATTTGGTCTTTCGTCACCAATCCTGCAGGTCCTTGACCTATCACCGGCGACAGCCCTGCTACCGCAACAGCCTTCAGCGGTCTGAAATGAAAACAATACGTCAACAACGTCTCCACCTGGTGGAGAAAAGCGGAATCAAACATTGTTTTAGTTCTACATTCGACCGCTAGATGGCGTACCGTTGAGGCGATGTGCAGCGCCATCTGTTAGAGAACGACGGGAATACGACACCGAGGACTGCGTGTCGCGCTTGTTTCCGAGTTAGTCTGAACATTGTCGTGCAGATGGCGCTATTTCTTTTCTAATGGCAGCTGCCAAGGAAACGAACTTTCCACCAATATTTAATAGAAAACTAGTAGATTCGATGGAGGTTGTCCGTGTCCGTGTTTTAACTTACTTTGAGTGTATTTTCCCGTGCAATTTTCATGTGTTTCTTTCTTCTCCGGACATTAAAAAAAGGAATAGAGTAATTTGCGCTTAGCAAAACATTCCGCGATTATTTCTTAACCGCCTTCATGAAAGGAGATTCTCAATTCGATTGTGGGTATTTTTTCTATGTTTGTTACTTTGTAACTTTGGACTGGATGAACCAATTTTGATTTTCCTTTCTTATTTGAAAGCTGATGCTTCCCGTGTCATGCCCATGACAAAACCACAAAATTATGAATATTTTACTTGTTTGAATTTCTTTATCTAATACTTATATAAGATTACCATGTCACAATGTTAGTTACCGTACTCCTCCGAAACGGCTTCACCGATATTTACCCAATTTTATATGCGTATTCAGTAGGTCTGAGAATCTACTACTATATATTTTTTATGCATCTACCAGTTATATATCTCCCAATACACGGGGCGCAAAGGCAACTTATTATGGCAAAATAAATGTTTGCAAGAACAACTATTTTTTGTTGTAAATCTTACCTGAATCCAAGTTCTTCGGACGGCACGCCTAGTTTGGCAAGTTTTGCCTCATAAGTCGCGAGGAGATCGTCGTGCGCCTTCCGCAGTCTCGCTGCTTCGTAACGCAAGTCTTCCACTTGTGTGTCCTTCAGCTTTATTTGCTCCTATGCATAAAAAAATGTCATCATCATCATCATCATCATTTTCCTGCCCTTATCCCACACTAGGTGTGGTCGGCGCAACACGTTTCCTTTCAACTCAATATTGTTCACCGGGTATACAGGCGCGAATATAATTAAAGACAAGCTCGAGCTTACCTTTGTTATTTTACTCATTTTTGTCACTATTTCCGACCCGTATCGGTTATTGCCTATATACCCGATGAACAATATTGAGTTATAATGTCTGTGCGCGTTTCATTAAAAAATGATCTAACGTTTCCTTTCGCCATTCATCTCTGGTCATTCGTCATCTCTGCAGTTACCTTTCACGCACATCATTTTGCACACAGTCCATCCATTCCTTCTTTGGTCTCCCTCTTCCCTTATATCCTTCCACATTAATACTCATCACTTTCTTTGTTACATGGTTTTCATCCCTTCTCGTAAAAAATAAAAACATGTATGGGACGGTAAACAATATCTACTTAATAATAGACAGAGTGTTTTTTTGTGTTTCCTGCGCAGTACAGTCTGAAGGTCTTCAAGTCGCGGGTAAATAAAATACACACATCAAAACATATTACAAAAACTGAATTAATTTATAATTTATTCAAAATTTGGTGATAATTCATTGATACAGGGATGAGGTAGGAGACCAATCCAGTAGATTAGATTTGATTTAAATAAATTAGATTTTTTTAGAGCTAAAAATGTTCTTGACGCTTGATGTGTGTAATCCTGCGCAGTCTGAAGGTCTTCAAGTCGCGGGTAAATAGGTACCTAATGAACAAGTGTGCTCCATCGTAGATCACATCGCTGCTTAACATCAGGTAGGATAGTGGTCAAACGTTTGTTCACTGAGTAAAAAAAAAAGTGTAAAAGGACCCCGAGTAATGGACGTGGAAACGTTGTTAGGCTGGTCAATATGAATTGTAATAGCTATCATTTGCTAAGTAAGATAAAATGTGGCCCGATCATGAGACCCCAAAGTCAGCCTGTATACATAGTGTAAAAACTGTATATCTATTTGTATTTATTTATATCATACTAAATTTCCGCCCGCTGCTTCGCCCGCGTGGACTTCAGTTATATTGCGGCATAAAGGACAACTATAAGAAAACTAATCATTCCTACGGAAAATCTAAGTATACATTTTTTCCGGGATAAAAAGTACCCTATTATTTAATCCGACCTTCTAACTTTACGTATGCAAAATTTCAAAGCAATCGGTTCAGTAATTACGGCGTGAAAGCGGAACAAACAAACTCACTTTCCGATTTATAATATTAGTAAGAAAGTAAGGACTAGTGGACGCGACAGACGTTGTCCTGTCTTAACTATTAATATGAAATTAGTATAACTACAAGGGTGGCATGTGTCCAGCGGTGGTGGATGTCTTTTTTCCATAAGAACCTTCTGCTGTCAATAATAAGCACAACAAAGAAAGAATTAGCCAAATCGGTCCATCCGTTCCGGAGTTATGCGGTTACCAACACATTTTGGGATTCATTTTTATATTATAGACTAGCTGTCCCGGCAAACGTTTCTTTTGCCGTAGGAAGATTTGTACCTCGTGTATTGGAAGAAATACAACTTTTAAACCTTCCCTGGACTACCATGAATAATTCAAGACCAAAATTAGCCAAATCGGTCCAGTCGTTTTCGAGTTTTGGTGAGACTAACGAACAGCAATTCATTTTCATATATTAAACTTATGATTATTTATATGTAGGTACCTACGTAAGTAAGTATTTTTTATATCATTCGGTTTTTTTTGCTGTTTTTCATAGTCGGTTTGGTTTTGATTTTGAAACAATAGATAATATTATAATGAGGGATAAGAATCAGGATAAAAAACTAGTCTTAAAGAGGTCTTAGGTGGTGAAACTAGCAACGTCAATAAGAATATTAATTGTGTAAAAAATTTTATTCGAAAACTGTCTCGAACTCTGAAGCTAGGTACTTTGTTTCTAAAGTAAGGAAGAAGTTTTAACATTAGCTTTTGTTTCAAATATATTTATTTAGTAAAACGTGACTTTATAGACCCCGTCATTTAATTTTTTCGCTGTCGGTGCTAGTTTCGTCACCTAAGGCCCTTAAGGTATTGACTAAAATTCAATAGCCAAACCAGTAGAAAGGGCACCATTCTAAAACCGTTAACAGTTTTTAGTGAAGTTATTTTTTTTTAACCTAATTGCCCTGCACTTTAACACCGACCATTTATCCTGTTCCGGTGAAAAATTTGGGATAAAAATATGTTATTTCGACGTATAAGTTTCATTGAAATCCGTTCAGTTAGGTACATTTGAGTGAAAGAGTAAGACACGTCCAAACCCACATACATACAAACATCCAAACTTTCGCGTTTATAATATTAGTAGGATTGACCACCGGACAAAATATAACATTACTACTTAAGACTAGAAAGAAATTAGTCGGCTAAAACATTCCACACTATGAAATATCTACATAGAAACGGACCTCAGAAATGGACCATTGTACTTATGGTTACTTACATAAACATCTCTAGGTCCGAGCGTTTTAGATTCCAAGTTCTTGAGCTTCGCCTCCAGCAGGGCTGTTTTCAGTGACGCCTTCTCCTGCACCTCCAGCACAGCTCGCGAAAACCTGGTTGAAAGACAGAAGCGGTTCACGCAAACGGATTGAGCAACAAAGCTTTAAAGTCCAAGGAAGTCCGGACGGGCTACATTGGCGGAAGGCACAGAAAGCTGTGGCGCGTCTTGAAGGAGGCTGGTTGGTTAATAATGATGATGATGATTCCTATTTCATCGGCCGTTCTTCACAGAACACAGTAGACGTTTGGCCTACTTTTTTTAGTAACTAATTATCTATTTTTCATACGCAACATGCACCGCACTTTGGATGTAACTACCAGTGATTTTGCTTTTTCTTCCTTGGAGGTTTTCTTTATTTTTTATCAGGGACTCGCCATTCGCTCACCACCACCCAAATCCTACCTGCCCCTCGGCGTACGGGCCATTCACTGGAGACGTGCGCGTCTACTTGCGGCGTCTTCTTGGGGCGTTGTGCTAAGAAGTCACTCACCAGTCTCCCTAGTATTCACCTTTGACTTACCTGGCTTTTAACTCATCCCTCTCTGCCATCACCCGGTCGAAGCGCACTTGTAGCACCTCGTACTCCCATTTCAGTACTTCGAATTGTTTCTCCAAGGAGGAAAGTTGCTTTGTTTTTGCCTGCGAAGATGGTAATATGTGGACTATGCGCTTATTGCAAATACGTTTTGGATCATTATATTGCAAAACAATTACTGTCTTTGCAGATTTGATGCTGACTGTCAGTCATTTTTAGTCATCTGGTTGATGTAAATTCGCCAGTTTATGAATGTAGCATGTTTCAAGTAATGTATCTTCATAACAATTTGATTACTAATTATAACAATGAAACAAGAGACTAATTTGTAATTCTAAAATAAACACATTTTTTGTGAGGAGTTTTAATCCAAAACTGAAAAGTGCATACTATAGGAAAAGGCGAAACTTACGGCTAAGGCGGCCTTATCTCTGTCGTAGTTGGACATTTGTCTTTTGAGCTCCTTATTGTCAACTATGGCTGCTTCGAGTGGTTCCCTTAAGTTTTTTGCTTCGTTAACAGCATCTCGGGCAATCTTCTCTGCACGCTCTTTCACTTTCTGCATGTCCTCCATCTGTAGTCTGAGGCTGCTTATAAGACCTGTAAAATATTAGACATCACTAGAAAGTTAAAATTTTAAAATTATGGTATTTTACAAGTACGGAAATCTCACCCAAATTATTTAAAGTTATGTCATTGTAATAATTTTTGAGATCGGAAAAAGCTCTATCGTGATGTGCAATCAGATCAGATAGTTGTTTGTTCTTCCTCTCCTCCACCTCTGATACCTCTGTTCTGTGTTTCACTGTCAACTCCACTTTGGTCTCATGTAGTTTCTTATCCGCTTTATCTTCAATTTGTCTAGCCTTTTCTTCAAACTCTTCTCTCGTCTTGGATAGTTCCTCTGCATGTACCAGCTTAGCTCTACGTAGTTCATCCTGTGCCGCTTGCATTTTCTCTCGCATCTCGTGTTTGAGATTTCTTTTGTCATTGAGAAGTTCCAGCTCCTGTTCTGCGTGTTCCTCTTTAGCAGCTTTGAGGGCCACTAAGTTCTCGGCCCTCAGGGCAGCTGCGGCAGCTTGTTGTTCGTACTTCAGATGTTTAATTTTCTGCTTTTCAGTCTCTAAAAGTGCTTCATTCTCCTCCTGTGCCTCTTCAGTTGCTCTTTCTCTGTTCCTCAACTCTGCTTTTGTTTCCTCAAGTTGTTGGCGAGTTATTTCCCAAAAAGTACGGATTTTGTCTCTCTCGATTTGGAAGTAGTTTCGTTCCTCTCTTTCCTTGTCGAGTTCGTCTTTGACTCGAAGAGTGAATACCTCGAGTTTTTCTCGACTCATCTCGGAGGTGTCAACTCCATCGATGATGATGGCTGCAGATGTACAAAGAATAATTCATTAGAACATTTATTATATTTTGTTACACAGCTATAAGTCACGCTCATACCAAATTATTCAGAGGAAGAGTAGCAAAGAAATGTTACAACAACAGTGGTGTTGTGCCTATCGCACATCTTTAATTTTAGTGTGTGTAAAAATTACTGTTTTTACCATTATAAGCATTAGTGTTGTAAGAATATTGTCTAAAACATTATTTGGTAGGCACACAACTGTGCAAGACCACAGTACCAACACCAAGAGACGATTTACATCACTACTAAAAACCGACACATTATACTAGAAATTAAATAATACTTATAAATAAGTAAGTTATAGTTAGAAATTATTTTTCATATGCAGTTTAGGAATAATGTACAGAAAGGTAAAAGAAAAACTTACCAGGCGCCTTCTTTTTCGGTGCCTGAAAACAGAAATGGCGAATCAGAACACTTTACACGGAAACCAACGAAAATGCGAAATAAATTACAACTACTTACCATATTATCGTGATTTTATCTAAAATAAACTGTATATTATCAAAACAAACACCAGCAGCTAATGGAAAAACACCGATGACAGTGGCGGTTACAGGTGGAAAGACGTCGCCATGACAACGGTTTTAGTTTTATCGATGGAAAATTTTCATGAAGCAAAGGCTTGGAACGAAGGGAGGCCTAAAGAAAAAGCCTTGTTTGTTGCTAAGTTACTACATCATCGATTATTCTTTTACGACTCTTCAATATTTCATTTGATTTCAGGCTAATAAGTTCTTTCATTATTAATGTTTCGGATCGTTATATGCATCTGGTTTATTGAGGGTTTCATCTAAGCTTAAGTCTTAAAAATATAGTGACATCTGTTATTTCTGCCAAGGTTTTTCGGTAAAAATATTGAAATGTGTTGTTTATATTTCAGAGCTTGAATATAATAGCGTATACTAAACTCTTTGATCTAAATCTAAAATGTTTGAAGCAAGGTGACCTCTGAAAGCCATTTCACCAGTCACCATGTGATAAGTCCATTCAAGAAATGAATTGAAGATTTCCTTTATAAATCCAAAATTGTTTGTCCAACATGGATCCAAGTACATTCACATACTCCTTGTATGTTTCTGTTATATTGAGTCTATTTGTAATTGACTATGTTTTGGGCAACGGTTTTCTAGATATTTTCAAGCGTATACTTTGTGGAATTGCGTGTGCGATCAGGAAGATGTTTTTGGAGGAATCTAAATCTCGATTGCACGAAACCGAACAGCCTCTTAGTTTGTCAGTTCTGTTCGTTGAAATGCTTGTATTGTATGTAACACTATTGGTAAGAATTATTTTTGTACTTTCATCTCATAGTAAGTTATAGTATGTAGGTATGAGTGGCGACGCTTACTTTCGGTTTTGTGAAGATAAACTACCTACATATTTGTAAATTATTAACTCCATTAGACCAAATTGAGAGAATTGATGTGAGTTGATTTATGAGAGGCCGTTTCAAAAGAACATAGATACATTGACCCGAATGGTGATATTCTGAAATCGGCGATCATGACTTTGTGTGAAAAGATTATGAATGCGGATGAAGGAACGATACGTTTTTTTATTTAGCTCACCCCGTTTGTTTTATTAAACGGTTTTTTTTTATTATATTTCCCTTCTCCAGATATTTTCCAGTAGCTTTATATTTTGATATCCAATATATTCAGCAGTCACCTCTCTCAAGTATTTATTTCTTTAGCTTCTGAACACGTACAAAAAATACCGCGGAAGAGACCATCTAGACCAGCTTCTTCAAGAAAGTAAAGAGGCGTTGCGGCAGACCAATGAGTTTTTGGAAAAGTGGAAGTGCAGGAGGGTAACTATATTAATTGATATTTTCAATATTGTTCACCGGGTATATACAGTACAGTACAGTCCACAGGTGACCCCGACGCATGCAACTGCGTCGAAACGTTGAGTAAAATAACAAAGGTAAGCTCGAGCTTGTCTTTGATTATATTCGCGCCTATATACCCGGTGAACAATATTGAGTTCATCATCAGCCACATGACGTCCACTGCTGGACCAGGGCCTCCCCCAATGAGATCCGTCATTTGGGGTGAAATGCCAGTAATCGCCACGCTTGGCAGGCGGGTTGGCGATCGCAGTGGTGTTGTGGTTTAACTCACAGAGAGCGCTGCTGCCCGTTCTCTGGAGAGCTCCCTCGGTCGCCTCTTACGACCCCCATGACGGGAAAAGTTGGGCTGGGGTGGTGACACATGTATTCTATTCGCCGTCACCACACGGCTATATTGAGTTATATTAATTGATTTCTGAAATTAACTAATTCTTGCACACCCTCAGTGCCTCTGGAAGAGTTGTCTGTTAACATCGTTTAACTTTCTTGAGTTTTGCTAGTATTTTTAATTTAATTTTGTATGCAATTCTAGGCTACGCAAGAGAGCTTAGGGTTTGCTTTTTATGTATTTTAAATCTTAATTCTTACTGATGATTTTCTGAAAACATCTTCATAGGTACCGACTGGTTATT
Organism: Conopomorpha cramerella; assembly: GCA_012932125.1. NCBI lineage: Eukaryota > Metazoa > Arthropoda > Insecta > Lepidoptera > Gracillariidae > Conopomorpha > Conopomorpha cramerella. Next base: position 11,111 of record SJJU01002500.1, on the reverse strand, counting down.
CATACTTGGACGAGGAGCCTCAGGAGATCCAGCCGCTAAAACTTGAAGTACCAATCTTGCACATGGCTATTGTTGATGTAAGTAATCATTTGTGATAGTAGATGACATTTTTAGTCATTCAAATGCTAGGTTACCATTCAACGAAGTACGACATATATGATTGATCCCAGTGGCGTGCACACCATATAGGCAAAAAGACAATGCCTACCTTAGTACTGTAACTTCCCGACCTAACAATAGAGTTATTGCTAGATCTTTTTTTGTTCTACTCACGACAGAGGCTAACGAAGGTCCTGTGTTTTGTGGGTGAGTAGATATGCTACCTATATTTCTTAAAGACAAGTTAGCTGTAAATAGGTGTCAAAACTTGGGGATCACTGCCTACCTTGTCGTAAAAGCCAGTGCACGCCACTGGTTGATCCTTCATGTGAAAGAGGCAAAAGAAATTTGCCTGGATCGTCATAAATGGAATTCCGTGATCTCTGCCTACTACTCTCAGAAACTGGAGTGACGTATATGGATGTATGTATGTTCGAGTCTCACTGTTACACATTATAATAATAATGCTGAGAGTAAAAAAAAAAAATTGTCTTTTGCCCTTGTCTTGACTTCTCCGTACGAGCCTTGCGTTGCGTGCTCTGAAAATGATTCTCATTTGTACACGTCCTGTAATCAGACTCGGACCCGCGACTTCCCGATTGCAAGTCAAGTATCCGACCAACTGGACCATAGACGCTCCAGAATAGTAGTCATCATCATCATCAACCTCATAATGTCCACTGCTGGACGAGGGCCTTCCCCAATGAGGAGGTGCTTCCAAATGACGGCATTTGAAGTGAAATGATAGAGACGAATAGTAGTAACTAAAATAAAACTCTCTCGTTCAAAGGCCCGAAACAAGTACAGAAATCTCCCTGAAAGCGGCGACGCCCGAGAGTCTATCAACATCACCGACTCGGCTCTCCTGTCAGTCACGGATCTTCTAGACGATGACCTGGACTCCGGACCACCGTCGCTTCTGGAACTGGCCAAGTCCGTTGACTCTGACAGCAATGAAGATCTGTTTAGTAACGGTCTTTGGGATGCCACGGAGGGATGTGTTTTGTAAGTCATTTGTGTTGTAAAGTTTTGTTTTTGTCGGGAATATAGTTTTTTTTTAATATTCCCTTATTTATTTTCATTATGACCTTTCTTAACCCACCGTAACTTAAGACTAACTTGATCCATGGGGTAACTTAAAAAAATACACTTCACGCATTTTTATAACAAAGCGCGGTAGGCAGAGGCACTAGCTAAAGCAAATGCCCACGGTTCACCAAGCGTATTTGGGTGAAATAACGTGAGAGGGAGCGAGCCCATCGCTGTTATAGGGTTCACACACCTTGCGGTGTGGAAGTTTCATCACGATGTTGTCTTTCACCGTACAAGCGCTGCGTTGCGTACATAGACCCTGAAAACGAGTGGCTTGGGTTACATGTCAAGGATTCGATCAACTGGACTACTGACGCTTTTAAGTTTGATCTGATGTAGAATTAAGGTCTGTTCTTTTACGTTTTGGTTTCGACAAAGTTCCGTCTCTAGTAATATATTTTAAGAGTAGTCACTTTATGGTTTATCAACAAATCCAGTCAAATTATTGTTTTTTATTATCTTGGCCAATTAAATATCATTTATGATTCGCCTACACCTTCGACAGACAATATCAAAAGTTTCATTTTTTTCCCTTTCATAGTAGGGTGACAATTTGTCACAAAATTATGATAAACAGTAAGAATTAACGCAGCATGGTGCTTGAACACGACAGGTGTGATAAAAGTAGCGACAGAGGATACATGTGTAATTGTCAAGTGAATGAAGCATTTACCGCGGGGGGTAATTATTTTTGTGGCTTAGGACCCTTCCTGGCGGGCCACATCGCTGTTAAGCACCAGGCAACATGGTGGTCAAATGCCTGCTTATAATAATAAAAACAAACGTAACTGGAAAATCTGCGTTCATTTCCTTGTTGATCATCAAAAAGTGTTAGGAATGGAACGCAACCATAAATAAATAAAAATAAATACACTTCACGCCTTTTAATCCCAAAGTGGGATAGGCAGAGGCACTTGCAGCAAGTGCCCACGGTTCAACAAGCGTATTTAACCCAACGTGACAGGGGATGGGCCCATCGCCGTTATAGGGTTCACACACCTTGTGGTGTGCGGGTTTCATCACGATTTTGTCCTTCACCGTACGAGCGTTGCGTTGCGTACATAGGCTCTGAGAGTCCAGAGAGAAAAGAGTCCCATTGGTACACTTCCAGTAGCTGGACTCGAACCCGCGACCTCCCGGTTACAAATCAATTATCCGACCAACTGGACCACAGACGCTCTAAGATTGAACGCATCCATTTTAGTTTATATTTTGGCCGTATGTGGCGTTCTCTCTCTCTCTCTCTCCCTGCACTCGAACGAAATTGTGATAGGTCCTTTTTTACTCAATAATAAATTACACGTTTAAACCAAAAATAGCTTGCTTTATTGCTACAAATCCTACAAAAAGATCCAGCACCTGCAGTGGGTTTAACGACGCACGCAGTCAGAGTTTAGTTCCCTAGTAAAGGTAAGACCGAGGTCCACAAAACAGAACAGCCAAAGAATCAAAAGACCTTGACGAGAGTCCAGAAACAGTTTTGGAAATGGAAATAATTTTATCTATCTATATAACATAAAATGTATTTTCGTTAGTCTCGCTAGAACTCGACAGCGGCTGGACCGATTTCGCTAATTTTAGTCTTGAAGTACACGTGGAAGTCCAGGGACGGTTTGAAAGGTGTATAACTTTTAATACACTAGGTGCAATGGCGACTTCTTATGGCAAAACAAATGTTTGCAGGGGACAGCTTGTACCTCTATAATATAAAATGTATTTCTGTTCGTTAGTCTCGCTAAAACCCGACAGCGGCTGGACCGATTTCGCTAATTTTAATCTTGAAGTACACGTGAAAGTCCAGGGAAGGTTTGAAAGATGTATTACTTGTAATACACGGGGTGCAACGGCGACTTCCTATGGCAAAACAAATGTTGCCGGGTATAGTGATAAAAAAAAATAAAAAAAACAGCTAGTAATATAATGGGGAATTTTTATTAACTTTAACGTTTTTCTGACAGATTTTCGAGCGGAGAACTGTCATTACTGTCAAATTTTGTTTGGAAAGTATGACAGTAGAGATCCGTCTTCAACCAGTACTAATCCGCCCCTACGATTTTTTCCTATAATATGATTAACAAAAACCTCGTTTAACAGACACAAAATGTGAAGAAAACATTTCGCAAATTGTTGGTGACGTCACAGGGCTCGTTCGGGTACTTGTTCATTCATCAAGGCGGACTAATCCAGATTCGTGACAACTGTCAGTAAACCTCATAAATACATCAATAATTCCGTCTACCTCACCAGCCGATAATCGGCTGAACACCATCTAATACCTGATAATTAAAACATACTCGCATAATGCTGGGAGTGGGACACCCGCGGCGCGTTGATCCCACATCAAAGCAGTATGGTGTAGTGAGGGCGAAATATATTGGCTCATAACGTTTTTGTGACAAAAAAATGACAACTTTTCTATGTTATTGTGGATGCCCATTGAAAGTAATAGTTTTGTGGTGTATGGACTAAATTGCGGCATCTGCTTCGTATGTCCATTGTATGCTCCATTAGAGAGTTGAACAGTGTTTATAATAGTCTAGTAAACTAGACCACAAACAACGCACAAAATAGCGTATGACGTAACTATGATCCAATTAAAAAACAAAACTACAAATTATGCAGTGGATTATAAAATACATGACAGTATTATAGGGCCCACCCAGGCTGTTCAGGAATGGCAGGAATTTTTGGATCCTCTTCAATCCACTAGTGGATTAAGTCGTTTCTAGTGGAAGAAGGAATAAAAGCAAGAATACATAGGAACTAAAATCATGCAATGCAGATCCTCTAACCATCATACTCAATTTACAGCCTTTGACAATTCGACCTTTTATATAATAAAAGAAAAAAAAAACACGCACGCACCAATATTCCCGAGCGTACTGTACAGAAATCTCCCTTGTATTAGTTTGTCACAAATCCAACAAAAAGTGGGATAAAAATATTAATATCTGCCGCTTGTTGAGTCTTTTATGATGTTGTTAAATGCTCATTTGACACTCGAAGTGTGCCGGTCCTTTGTTGCATGCTATAGGTAGCAGGATTATGAGCTAAATTGCATGGGAATATACTAGGTTAGATACCCCGGCTCAACATTTCTCGTCGTGGGGGGCCCCCACGAGAGAGGCGACCGAGGGAATTCTCCAGATAACGGACAGCACCTCTCTCTGTGATTTAAACCACTGCGAACGCCAACCCGCCTGCCATGCGTAACGATTATTGTCAGTTCTCCCCTCCAAATGATCATGGAAATCTATTAAATGTTTAAAATAGCGCGAAGATTAACCAAAGATAAGCATTCAGCTTACCTTCGTTGTTGCTTATCTTTGGTTAATTTTCGCGCTCTAATACCCGATTTAAACGTTTAATATCATGTCAGTGCGCGTTTCCTTAAAAAATCATGGAAATCATTGGCCAAAGCCCTTGACCATTAGTGAACATCATGGGGCTGCTGGTGATATTTTTTTTTACCGCGTTTGACCACCATCCTGCCTGATGTTAAGCAGCGATGTGGTCTACGATGGAGCACACTTGTTCATTAGGTACCTATTCACCCGCAACTTGGAGGCCTTCAGATTGTACTACGCAGGAAACACAGACTCCGGCAAGTAATTCTCATGCTATGAAGATGATTGAAGTATAGTGAGTGTAGAGAAAGGTATCTCTAGCTAGAGAGAGAGCTGTGTTCCACGGTTTTACTTGGTGACTCTTACCGTCGTATTCATAAAAAGTAAAAAAAAAATACTAAGTTAGATCATATTTTAATGAAACGCGCAGACATTATAACTCAATATTGTTCGCCGGGTATATAAGCGCGAATATAATCAAAGACAAGCTCGAGCTTACCTTTGTTATTTTACTCGACGTTTCGACGCAGTTGCATGCGTCGTGGTCACGAGTGGACTAAGTCCGATTTTTAGTAAAGATCCGCCAGGATTGTGGAGTGCACTTGCCGGAGTCTGTGTCTCCTGCGCAGTACAGTCTGAAGGTCTTCAAGTCGCGGGTGAATAGGTACCTAATGAACAAGTGTGCTCCATCGTAGACCACCGCTGCTTAACATCAGGCAGGATGGTGGCAAAACGCTTGATCATAGTGATAAAAAAAAATTCGCGCCTATATACCCGGTGAACAATATTGAGTTGTTGACTAAGTTGTTTACGTATATCAACTGAGACTGGTTTGTCCGTATGTAGCGTACATTTTACCTATTTTGGAGGCCTTTACTAACAGTGCACTAGCGCTATTCTAACTTTATGAATACCACGGTTAATGGCTAGTTGTAACTTTCGTGTCTCCTGTACCAGCATAAGAGGAACTGTGTTTTACATGAGCTTTGTTGTCAGTTGTTAGTGAAAAACTGCATAACTAGTGTTCATGAACATGACAATAATATACACACATCAAAAGTGTCTAGGGATCAAGTACATTTTAGAAGATTGCAAACAAGAATATATTTTACAAAAACTGAATTCATTCATAATTTTGTTCAAATGTGGTGATAAGTCATTGATACAGGCATGGAGAATTAGGTAGGATACCAATCCAGAAGATTAGATTTTTTTTTAAATTAATTAGATTTTTTAGAGCTAAAAATGTTCTTGATCGCCAGACACTTTTGATGTGTGTATTTTGTGGATTTTTAGCCATTTGAAACGTATCAACAACATAGAAAGTCTGATAAATTCGACAATTGAAGTCGAGGTACAAACATAATAACTAATTATTTATATTGTGGAGTAAATAAAAAAGAAAACATGAAATTATTATTTTATACTATCAACTACCAAATCACTAAAATCTGTGAATTTTCTTTGACGTTTTTCTGACAGATTTTCTGGCGCAGAACACACTGTCAAGACAGATTCACTGTCACACTTTCCAAACAAATTTTGACAGTAATGACAGTTCTCCGCCCGAAAATCTGTCAGAAAAACGTCAAAGAAAATTCCCCATGGGGCTTAGAAATTACCCAACAGAAACCGTAAAATGCAATCAAACTTAAAAAATGGCAGCCGCAGAAATATTTTGGCGTGAAGCCAAAATTAATATTATTATTATTTATTACTAGGTGCCTCGGCAAACATTTGTATTGCCACAGGAAGTCGCCTTTGTACCCCGCGTATTGGAAGAAATACATCTTTTAAACCTTCCCTGGACTTCCACGTTTGATTCAATACCAAAATTAGCCAAATCGGTTCAGCCGTTCTCGAGTTTTAGCCAGACTAACGAACATCACTTCATCCTTACTAATATTATAAATGCGAAAGTGACTCTGTCTGTCTGTCTGTCTGTCTGTCTGTCTGTTACGCTTTCCCGCTTAAACCTCTCAACCGATTTTAATGAAATATGGCACAGACAATCTTTAGACCCTGAGATAGAACATAGGCTACTTTTTATTGCAAAATAGGGGTGGTAAGGGGTTGAAAAGGGGATGGAAGTTTGTATGGAATTTCTTAATTTTAAAAGATAAAACCATGAAACTTTATATTTAAGCACTTGATAAGAAATAATAAAACATTTGTTCTAGCGTTTTTGAAATTTCGAACTGTGAGGGGTGAAATAAAGGTTGAAAGTTTGTATGAAGTTCGTAATTTTTGAAGATAAAAACATTACATTTTGTATTTAAGCACTAAATAAGATACAAACATCGTTTGTTTTAGCATTTTTACTTTTTTACCAGTGTGGGGGTGAAATAGGGGTTAAAAGTTTGTATGGGTTCGTCATTTTTAAGATAAAACCATGAGACTTGGTACGTAGGTCTCTTAGGATGTGCAGAGTTTTTCTACAAACGGAATTCCGAAATTCGAAAGGAACGGAACTGATTCGGAACGGGAACTACGAAACCAAACTTTTTGTATACAAAATCTTAAGCACTGAACCTAGGAACATGATATTTAGAAGTCTTAGGTGTCTTTGAAGTAAAAAATCCTTTTAACGAATACTCTGCATCACCGCCGCTGTCATTGGTCGTCGGTCGTCGTCGCGCACAATCGCCGAAGTGTGGCGGCCGGCAACGGCGTTGTCGCGTGGTGGGGGAGCGCACGAATCTATATAACTATGCCTACCCGAACGGGCAGATACGTGAGGGCAGACGACGTTGTCGGACGCATGCGATTAGAGAAATTTGCGCTACAAAGATTTAGGTACTTCTTTCGATCCAGTAAAATTATTTTATTGTTTCGTATTTTTTTAAGTAGTAGTATTTTTTTATTAGTTAGGTCCTATAAATTAATTTTGTACATGCTTAATATTTCGGGATCTTTTAGTTCATAGTTAATAGTATTATTAGTTTATAGTTATAGTAGGTAAGTTAGTTTCCGTTACTTTAAAAAAACCGATTTGCTTTTATTTCCCTTTTTTAATTAAATCTAATAGGTTGTAGTAGGTGTAAAACTAAACTAACCTACTTACCTCCTACTATTTTTATGCATTGGTAGTAAATAAGTATTGGTAATTTAATTTCTTAGTTTCTTTATTTTTCAATTTAAACGTGACTTATACACATCGTCGTGCAGCGTAAATTTTTACTACGTAGGTGGTTATTAGAGGTTTTTATTTGATAACAAATCTCAATCTGTATATCTGTTTTGTTCGATTCATTTTATTTTTGTTTTTTACGATGCCTCGCAACCGAAAGTCCAATTTAGCTAATAGCTCTAGCAGAGCTCGGGCTGCTAAACTTGCTAGATCACTGGAATCCGAAGAGGATTCACAGATCCGTCGGACTTTAGATGCCGAGCGTCACACAGCTCAAAAGGCTGTTGAAACTTTTGAGCAAACGCAGACCCGTCATAATTTAGACGCTGATCGTCATGCTGCACAAAGGGCTGCACAGACCTCTCAGCAAACCCAAGCTCGCCAAGTCTTGGATACCGAGCGTCACGCGGCTCAAAGAGCTGCTGAGACTTCATAGCAGACCCAAGCTCGCCAGGTCTTAGATGCCGAGCGTCACGCAGCTCAAAGAGCTGTTGAGACCTCTCAGCAAACCCAAGAAGTTTTGATTCCCCGCATACCCATGATCCCTACAGATTTACCTTTTCATTTTAAAAGAATCCAGTTTCCCCTCAAACCAGCCTTCGCAATGACCATTAACAAAGCGCAAGGGCAAACACTTAAAGTAGCAGGTGTCCATTTAGAGAAAAACTGTTTCTCGCCTGGCCAACTGTACGTGGCCTGCTCGCGAGTGTCGAGTCCAAACAATCTCCACATTTTAACAAATAATAACAAAACAGCAAACGTTGTATACAAAAATGTTTTAAATTAGGTCATTGTCATTTTAATTAGGTCATTGTGTCTCTTGGACACATGGGACCAATACATTTTCCTGAGTACTTTCTGCCACTCAATGCTATATCCAAATCTATACCGTTCCTTTAATCCATATCTAATATCTAATATTCAAATTAAAAGTACGCAAAGTCGCGGGTACCGGCTATCTATATATAAGAGAAAGTCGTGTTAGTTACTACACTTATAACTCAAGAACGGCTGAACTAATTTAGCTTAAAGTTTGTAGAGATGTAGCTTAGAACCGAGGAAAGGAGAAGGTTTTTATGACAGAAAAAAATAAAGAATTGCGCGGAAACTTAGAAAATTTAGGTATCCCCTCTAAGGCGGAACGAAGTTCGCGGGGGCAGCTAGTCTTTATATAAAAAAGAGAGTCGTGTTACACTGGTGTAACACCACTTATAACTTAAGAACGGCGGGACCGATTTGGCTGAAAATTGGTGGAGACGTAGCTTAGAACCGGGAGACGGACATAGGGTACTTTTTATCCCGATCCTGTGGGACGCGTCGCTATACCTGCAGTGGGTGTTGTAGTTTGTATGAAATACTGAAACTACGCGAATGAAATCGCGGGGCGTCCACTAGTATACTTATATAATATACTACTCGTATTATGTACTAAAATATAATATACTTAAGCATTTGTAGTCCAGTTGGTCGGATCCTTGACTTGTAACCGGGAGGTCGCGGGTTCGAGTCCGGCTACTGGACGTGTACCAATGGGACTCTTTTTCAGAGCCTATGTACGCAACGCAACGCTCGTACGGTTTAAGACAACATCGTGATAAAACACCACAAAGTGTGAAACCTATAACGGCGATGGGCTCACCCCATGTCACGTTGGGGTATATACGCGCGCGTGAACCGTGGGAATTTGTCTACTGAATCCCTAGACACTTTTGATGTGTGTTCCCTAGACATTTTTTTTAATATTTCATCCATCAGATAGGGTGCATGCGCTTTCCGTATATATTTAAATAAAATAAATAAATAAATACACTTCACGCCTTTTAATCCCAAAGAGGGGTAGGCAGAGGCACTTGGTAAAGCAAGTACCCACGGTTCACCGAGCGTATTTAACCCAACGTGACAGGGGGTGAGCCCATCGCCGTTATAGGGTTCACACACCTTGTGGTGTGCGGGTTTCATCACGATGTTGTCCTTCACCGTACGAGCGTTGCGTTGCGTACATAGGCTCTGAAAAAGAGTCCCATTGGTACACGTCCAGTAGCCGGACTCGAACCCGGGACCTCACGGTTACAAGTCAAGTATCCGACCAACTGGACCACAGACGCTCTCAATAACAGTTCTTAGCTTGAAAATCTGTCAGAAAAACGTCATTATTGTCTCTGGGTGACAGGAAAGTTGAGAAAGGAAGTGCATGTGTGTACGTGTTATTTTTCAAAGAGGTTTCATGGTAGGGCCCTGGCTCTCTTGCAATCCGGGACGGATCATAATAGCCTGCCGCTGATATGATGAAGAGCGATTGGATAGCTCGACCGCACTGTGATTGAGCAGAGATTGTGGTGTTTTGGAAGTACGGACCTCGTGAGATTATGACACAGTTTTCTTTTCCACATTTCCACCGTATTGATGTCCACACAAAACATACTTTGAACAATTTCTCCGGACTTCGTGACGGAAAGCGATGAGATGCAAATGGCGTTCTTTATTTCTCATTTTCAAGATTAATTTTTCGCTGCAATTATTGTGGTGGATTTAGTGTAATAACCTGCTAGTGATGAAAAATAATGTAGTGGGAGTGAGAAGTAAAGGAGAGGACTCCTATTTGATCAATTTGTTATTCCCGTATAATGTTCCACGCAGCATTGAAATATTATGGTCCACCCTCACATTGTTTTTGACACAATTTTGACTATTGACGACTTACTATGACTATACTATAACTTGAACACGAAGAGTTTGTGGCAGAATTGTCGGCTTTAAAGCTGAACATAAGAGACAAGAAAAAAAAACAATTTCTCCTAACTTTGGTCGCTTGTTTAAAATGTTTAACAGGTTTTTTAATAGGCGGTATATTTTTCTAGTTTTTGTTGCTTCAAATGTTTTAAATTTGTGATTTTTTTTTATCACTATGAACAAGCGTTTGACCACCATCCAGTCTGATTTTAAGCAGCGATGTGGTCTACGATGGAGCTCACTTGTTCATTAGGTACCTATTTACCCCAGTGACTTAAAGACCTTCAGACTTCATTCCACATCCTGGCGGTTCGCACTGTGAAGGTAGACGCAAACCGTTTGGTTCGCATAAACGATACATCCACCTGGTATGGATGACGTTTTTCTGTTCTCCTGGTTGTCCTATTGTAATGAGTGAATCTATTAGTACCTCAGACCAGAAACAATTAGACTTCATTCAATTATATTTCACGTCGTGAACTTTTCAATTTCTTACAATATTAAAAACTAGTGGACTCGACAGACGTTGTCCTGTCTTAACTATTAATATGAACATCTAGGGTGGCCTGTGCCCAGCAGTGGATGTAATTTTTTTCTTTCATAAGAACCTTCTGCTGTCATTAATAAGCACAACAAAGAAAGAATTAGCGAAAACGGTCCACCCGTTCCGGAGTTATGGAATGACAACGAAAAGTGGCTTTGATTTTTATATA
>SJJU01002499.1:0-11856 GCA_012932125.1 Conopomorpha cramerella | reverse complement strand
GGGTTACGATGTGTGACAGGGCGGACGGGACTCCGAAGGCCCTGTCCTTGCCGCTCCAGGGGAGCCCTATGATAGAGCAGAGGGGGCCCGGAGCGACGATGGTGTCAGATTCTCGGCCGTCAGAATGGCATGGGCCGCCAGGGCGAGCCGACGACTGATGCACATTCTGCCGTTGCCCAGGGTGCGCCGGCCCGACTGCTAAAGGGCTACCCCCGCGAGGAGGTACCCAATAACAGTCAGGCACACGAGGAGGCGATCTGACTTCGCCCCCCAACCTAACCTAACCTTTTTTTTTTTTTTTGTTGACGGGGGGAAATCCCTTCGGATACCCCGTCGTCTGCGGGGGAGACGACGGGGTTATGTGGTGATTCCACTAAAACCCCCCCGGTGACTTCTCTGCGCGAAAGAGCCGGTGCCCCCGGAACACCCTAGAGCACAACTTCAGGGGGAACACCGGCCGCGCAGGGCCCGCTGTGAAATAGGCGGGCCCGCTACCCTGCGGGGAGGGGCTTGTGGCCCTCCCCGCGAAAGACTCAAAAGTGAGGCGACGGGGCCGAAGTCACGTGGCACCGTCGCCCTCGATGGGGAGGTCGGTGGAGTTCGCGCGCAGGCCCCCGCCTTGCACGCGACCGACCCCCCCAGTGCCCGATTAGTCGCTTCCGCGGCGGTCACTGGCTACGACCGCCGCGGCGACGGACCGAGGCGGGTCCGTCGACGACCCCTCAGTCTGGGCCTCTATTGGCTCGGAGGCCCTTTCTTCAGTTCCGTTTGGGGCCGGAGGGCCCTTCTCTTTTCGGGCCCGTCTCTGGGCCCTCCTTCTGTTGTTGCGGCCCGGCTGCGGGGCCGCCACACAACTCTTTGCCCCCACCCTGTGGCCGGCGGGCTTGTTGGCCGCGGCACATAGGGGGCAGTGGGCCTCTGATGCGCTGCAGTCACGCACCCTGTGGCCGGGCTGACCGCACCGGAAGCAGTGACCGGTGCGGTCCACGAGCGACGAGCACGTCGCCCGTGCGTGGCCCGGCTCAAGGCAGCGCATGCAGCGCATCGGGCGTCCCTCCAATAACGTCACCCTGGCCCTGGACCAGCCCACGGGCAAGTGACCCGCCCGGCCCAGGGCCTTGGCCGCCGCGACGGGGCAGCGGCCCCATACGGTCCGGGAGCGGCCTCTGACGGCCGCCTCCGCGGTGCGCCCCACCGTGATGGAGACGGGGGCGCAACCACCTGCCGCAGCCACAGCGGCAACAATCTCCTCTGCTGTTACCGAGTCATCCAGGTCCGCCAAGCGCAGCTCCGCACACTTGACGGGCCTGGACACCCTCACCACCTCCGGGGACAGCTCCTCCCGGAGGCGGCCGGCCAAGGCATCCGCCCTGGCCACTATCTCTTCGGCGGTGCCGGGGAGCTCTAAAAGCCGCCCCCCGGCCCTCGCCCGGCGAAATCTCAAGTCATATATGCCGAGGCTCGCGAGCGATATTTTGTCACGAGCCTCGGTCAATATCTTTATCCATGTGTCGCCCTCCTCCTCCACGCCCGGCACGAGGCTCAGTGACACCGCCACTGTGCGCGGGACGCGGAGGGATCCTGGGGCGACGCCTTTGCCCTTTTTGGCCTTGGGTGGCGGGGCAGCTGCCTTCTTCGGCTTCGGTGGAGGTGGCGGCGGCTTGGCGCCCGAGCGCTTGCCGCGCTTGACCACCTCCACCCATGGCATATCCGGGTTGGACTGCGGCATGCTGGCAGCCGGGACCGACGGTCCAGGCTGCGGGGAAGACCCAGTCGGTGCGGGGGTCGGGGTTGGGCGGGGGGCAGAAGGTTTGCCCTTCCCTTTCCCCTTCCCCTTACCCTTCGGAGGCTGAGGCCCGGTGTGGGCGACAGCGCTTGCCGCTGCAGCCTGGACGTCGGCTGCCAGCGGCGGACGGACCCTCCTAGCCGGTAGGAGGCGCTCCTCGAGCGCCTCCAGCCGGGCGGTCATGATGGACCCGCACTGGGCGACGATTGAGCGCGTCAGCTCCTCCAGTGCGGGTCTACTCGGCTCTTGCGCAGGTTCCTGCGCGGGGGCCCTGGGGCCGGTCTCGGTCGGCCTCGCCTTCAGGCGGAGCTCTTGGAGTTGGGACAAGATTGCGGCCTTGTCCGCCTTCTCTCTCTCGAGCTCCGCCTGGAGGGACCGGTTCGCCCTGTGGAGGATGCGCACCTCTTCTGTAGGGGTGCGCATGGCGAAGTCCTCGAGGGCCCCCTGAAGGAGTCCCGCCGCGTCCTTGAGGGCCTTCACAAAAGTGCCCTTCAAGTTGCCCGATCTGGCGGCAACGTCGAGGATAACCCCCACATTCTCCTCCACCCTCTGGTGGAGGGCGGCGGAGGTCATCTCGCCGGGTGCCGCCGCTCGGGCTTCTCTCAGGGCACTTGGTGGGGCCCTTTCGCGCTTCTGCTGCGCGGAAACAACTGGGGGGGTCAGGGAGGCCTCTTTAGCGAGGGCCTCCCTTCGGGCGGCCTGGGCCTGGGCGCGAGCCTTGCCCAGGCCGATGTACTCCCCGTGGGTGGGGGGCCGCCCTCTCCCTCGCTTTGGGGCCTCCGCCGGCGCTTCCCCCTCCTCCCCCTGGCTGCTCTCCAGGTCCGAGAGTTGGACCGAGAGAGAGGAGGGGGCGCGCGCGCGCTTGCGGCGGGCCTTGCCAGGCTCCGGAGCGGACTCGCTCCCCGCGTCACTCGAAACGTCGTCCGAGTCACGCTGTGCTTGGGTAGCACATTTAACACCGTGGGGCCCCAAAACCCCACGGCGCCGGTGGCTAACCGGGTCATATGGCCGGTGGGCGCATTGCGCCGAATGGTGGTTTGCCCCCCCCGTACACTGGGGGCAGACCACCCCTTGCGGGGTGGTGTGGGATTCCCCGTCCTTGCGGACGGGACCCACCCGGGGAATATCATCAGTGCGTGAACCAACCATTTTGAACGTTTCCTACAGTGACCGCTGTAGGACCGGGTCCGCTAGAGACAGCTGTGCCCTGCTGCCGCTCCGGCGAGCATCCACACGCCACGGTTTCCCAGCGTGTGGAATTGGGGATTTTTTATAGAGGTTGACTCCTCGCAGTCCGGACGTTGTCGACCAGACCCTCGGTCAGGTCGGGTTACGATGTGTGACAGGGCGGACGGGACTCCGAAGGCCCTGTCCTTGCCGCTCCAGGGGAGCCCTCTGATAGAGCAGAGGGGCCCGGAGCGACGATGGTGTCAGATTCTCGGCCGTCAGAATGGCATGGGCCGCCAGCGCGAGCCGACGACTGATGCACATTCTGCCGTTGCCCAGGGTGCGCCGGCCCGACTGCTAAAGGGCTACCCCCAACCTAACCTAACCTAACCTAACCTAACCTAACCTAACCTAACCTAACCTAACCTAACCTAACCTAACCTAACCTAACCTAACCTTTTTTTTTTTTTTTTTTTTTTTTTTTTTTTTTTTTTTTTTTTTTTTTTTTTGTTGACGGGGGGAAATCCCTTCGGATACCCCGTCGTCTGCGGGGGAGACGACGGGGTTATGTGGTGATTCCACTAAAACCCCCCGGTGACTTCTCTGCGCGAAAGAGCCGGTGCCCCCGGAACACCCTAGAGCACAACTTCAGGGGGACACCGGCCGCGCAGGGCCCGCTGTAAAGAGGCGGGCCCGCTACCCTGCGGGGAGGGACTTGTGGCCCTCCCCGCGAAAGACTCAAAAGTGAGGCGACGGTGCCGAAGTCACGTGGCACCGTCGCCCTCGATGGGGAGGTCGGTGGAGTTCGCGCGCAGGCCCCCGCCTTGCGCGCGACCGACCCCCCAGTGCCCTTATAGTCGCCTCTTACGACAGGCAAGGGAGAACCGCAGCCCTATTCTTACGCCCGGAACTGCAGGGCTTCCGCGGCGGTCACTCGGTCTGACCGCCGCGGCGACGCACCCGAGGCGGGTCCGCCGCTGTCGCCTCTTCTTGGGCCTCCATTGGTACGGAGGCCCCTGATCTCGGCGCTGGTGTCGGGGCCACAGGGCCCATCCTCTTCGTGGCCCGTCGCTGGGCCCTCCGGCTGCCACTGTTGCCCAGTGGGCCGCCGTCGCGCACGACTTTGCCCCCACTCTGTGGCCGGCGGGCTTATCGGCCGCGGCACAGAGGGGGCAGTGAGCCTCCGATGCGCTGCATGCGCGCACCTTGTGGCCGGGCTGACCGCACCTGAAGCAGTGGTCGGTGCGGTCGACGGGCGACGTGCACGTCGCCCGTGCGTGGCCCGGCTGGAGGCAGCGCATGCAGCGCATCGGCCTCCCCTCGAGGATGGTCACGCGGGCCCTGGACCAGCCCACGGACAAGTAGCCCGACCGGCCCAGGGCCTTGGCCGCCGCCACCGGGCAGCGGACCCACACGGTCCGAGAGGGACCATTTTTCGCCTCCGTGATGCGCCCCACTGTGACGGAGGCGGGGGCGCAGCCACTCGTCGCGGCCACGGCAGCGACGACGTCCTCGGACGTGACTGAGTCGTCCAGGTCCGCAAGGCGCATCTCTGCGCACTTGGCGGGCCTGGACACCCTCCCCACGTCCGCGGGGAGGACCTCTCGCAGACGGACCGCCAGGGCGTCCGCCTTGGCGGCGGTTTCGTCAGCGGTTCCGGGGAGCTCCAGGAGCCGTCCCCCGGTTCGCGCTTGACGAAACCGCATTTCCGTGATGCCGAGGCTCGCGAGAGAGATCTTCTCGCGAGCCTCGGACAGGATGAGGGACCATGTGTCGCCCTCCTCCTCCACGCCCGGCACGAGGCTCAGTGAGACCGCCACTGTGCGCGGGACGCGGAGGGACGCCGGGGCGACACCCTTCTTCTTTTTAGTGGCCTTGGGCGGCGGCGCAACCGCCTTCGGCTTCGCCTTGGGCTTTGGGGGAGGTGGCGGCTTGGCGCCCGAGCGCTTGCCGCGCTTGACCACCTCCACCCATGGCGTTTCCGGGGCAGCCGGGACCGACGGTCCAGGCTGCGTGGACGGAGCAACTGGTGCAGGGATCGGGGTTGGGCGAGGGGCAGAGGACTTGCCCTTCCCCTTCCCCTTCCCCTTCCCCTTTTCCTTCTGTAGGTTAGGCCCGGAGTGGGGAGCAGCGCTCGCCGCTGCCGCCCTGGCGTCTGCCGCTAGCGGCGGGCGCGTCGCCTTGGCCGGTAAGAGGCGCTCTTCCAGCGCCTCCAGCCGCGCGTTCATTATGGACCCGCGCTGGACGATGATGGAGCGTGTGAGCTCCTCCAGTGCGGGTCTGTCGAGTCCAGGTGGGGGGGCCGTGGCCATGGAGCGGGTCTTCAGCGTCTGTACCTCCAGGTGGAGCTCCTGCTGGACCAGGATCGCGGCCTTGTCGGCCTTCTCCCGGTCCAGCTCCGCCTGAAGGGTCCGCCGGGCCCGCTCCATGACGCGCACCTCATCAGTGGGGGTACGCGTCGCGTATTCCTCCGGGGCTTCCAGCAGGAAGCCCGCCGCGTCCTTGAGGGCCCTCTGGAAGGTGCCCTTAAGGTTGCCCGATTTTGCGGCAACGTCAAAGATGACCTGCACGTTCTCCTCCCCCTTATGGTGGAGGTCGGCGGAGGTCATCCCGGCGGGTGCCGCTCGGGCTTCCTTAAGGGCACTCTGCGGGGCCCTCTCGCGTTTAACGCTTACAACGGGGTTGGGGGGCGGGGAGGCCTCTTTTGCGAGGGCCTCCCTTCGGGCGGCCTGGGCCTCGGCGCGAGCCTTGCCCAGGCCGATGTACTCCCCGTGGGTGGGGGGCCGCCCTCTCCCTCGCTTTGGGGCCTCCGCCGGCGCTTCCTCCTCCTCCCCCTGGCTGCCCTCCAGGTCCGAGAGTTGGACCGAGAGAGAGGAGGGGGCGCGCGCGCGCTTGCGTCGGGCCTTGCCAGGCTCCGGAGCGGACTCGCTCCCCGCGTCACTCGAAACGTCGTCCGAGTCACGCTGTGCTTTGGTAGCACATTTAACACCGTGGGGCCCCAAAACCCCACGGCGCCGGTGGCTAGCCGGGTCGTTCAGCCGGGCTGCGCTGGGCGCAGAATGGCGGTTTGCCCCCCCCGTATCACTGGGGCAGACCACCCCTTGCGGGGTGGTGTGGGATTCCCCGTCCTTGCGGACGGGACCCACCCGGGGAATACTCTGTGACTTGGAACTAACCATTTTTAACTGTTCCTACAGTGACCGCTGTAGGACCGGGTCCGCTAGAGACAGCTGTGCCCTGCTGCCGCTCCGGAGAGCATCGACACGCCACGGTTTCCCAGCGTGTGGAATTGGGGATTTTTTATAGAGGTTTGACTCCTCGCAGTCCGGACGTTGTCGAACAGACCCTCGGTCCCTGGGGAGGAATCCCACAGGGGTTACGATGTGTGACAGGGCGGACGGGACTCCGAAGGCCCTGTCCTTGCCGCTCCAGGGGAGCCCTCTGATAGAGCAGAGGGGGCCCGGAGCGACGATGGTGTCAGATTCTCGGCCGTCAGAATGGCATGGGCCGCCAGCGCGAGCCGACGACTGATGCACATTCTGCCGTTGCCCAGGGTGCGCCGGCCCGACTGCTAAGGGGCTACCCCCGCGAGGAGGTACCCAATAACAGTCAGGCACACGAGGAGGCGATCTGACTTCGCACCCCACCCCAACCTAACCTAACCTTTTTTTTTTTTTTTTTTTTTTTTTTTTTTTTTTTTTTTTTTTTTTTTTTGTTGACGGGGGGAAATCCCTTCGGATACCCCGTCGTCCGCGGGGGAGACGACGGGGTTATGTGGTGATTCCACTAAAAACCCCCGGTGACTTCTCTGCGCGAAAGAGCCGGTGCCCCCGGAACACCCTAGAGCACAACTTCAGGGGGACGCCGGCCGCGCAGGGCCCGCTGTAAAGAGGCGGGCCCGCTACCCTGCGGGGAGGGGCTTGTGGCCCTCCCCGCGAAAGACTCAAAAGTGTGAGGCGACGGTGCCGAAGTCACGTGGCACCGTCGCCCTCGATGGGGAGGTCGGTGGAGTTCGCGCGCAGGCCCCCGCCTTGCACGCGACCGACCACCCAGTGCCCAATTAGTCGCTTCCGCGGCGGTCACTGGCTACGACCGCCGCGGCGACGGACCGAGGCGGGTCCGCCGACGACCCCTCAGTCTGGGCCTCCATTGGCTCGGAGGCCCTTTCTGCGTTTGTTGGGGCCCGTCTCTGGGCCCTCCTTCTGTTGTTGCGGCCCGGCTGCGGGGCCGCCACACAACTCTTTGCCCCCACCCTGTGGCCGGCGGGCTTGTTTGCCGCGGCACAAAGGGGGCAGTGGGCCTCTGATGCGCTGCAGTCGCGCACCCTGTGGCCGGGCTGACCGCACCGGAAGCAGGGACCGGTGCGGTCCACGAGCGACGAGCACGTCGCCCGTGCGTGGCCCGGCTCAAGGCAGCGCATGCAGCGCATCGGGCGTCCTTCCAATAGAGTTACACGGGCCCTGGACCAGCCCACGGGCAAGTGACCCGCCCGGCCCATGGCCTTGGCCGCCGCGACGGGGCAGCGGACCCATACGGTCCGGGAGCGGCCTCTGACGGCCGCCTCCGCGGTGCGCCCCACCGTGATGGAGACGGGGGCGCAACCACCTGCCACAGCCACGGCGGCGACAATCTCCTCTGCTGTTACCGAGTCATCCAGGTCCGCCAAGCGCAGCTCCGCACACTTGACGGGCCTGGACACCCTCACCACCTCCGGGGACAGCTCCTTCCGGAGGCGGCCGGCCAAGGCGTCCGCCTTGGCCACTATCTCTTCGGCGGTGCCGGGGAGCTCTAAAAGCCGCCCCCCGGCCCTCGCCCGGCGGAATCTTAAATCATATATGCCGAGGCTCGCGAGCGATATCTTATCGCGAGCCTCGGTGAGAATTTTGATCCACGTGTCGCCCTCCTCCTCCACGCCCGGCACGAGGCTCAGTGACACTGCCACTGTGCGCGGGACGCGGAGGGACGCCGGGGCGACGCCCTTCCTCTTCTGGTTGGCCTTGGGCGGCGGCGCAACCGCCTTCGGCTTTTGCTTGGGCTTTGGTGGAGGTGGCGGCTTGGCGGCCGAGCGCTTGCTGCGCTTGACCACCTCCACCCATGGCATTTCCGTGGTGG
Organism: Conopomorpha cramerella; assembly: GCA_012932125.1. Taxonomy (NCBI): domain Eukaryota; kingdom Metazoa; phylum Arthropoda; class Insecta; order Lepidoptera; family Gracillariidae; genus Conopomorpha; species Conopomorpha cramerella. The sequence goes on along the minus strand of SJJU01002499.1, from coordinate 3,791 downwards.
ACTGCGGCACGCTGGCAGCCGGGACCGACGGTCCAGGCTGCGGGGAAGACCCAGTCGGCGCGGGGGTCGGGGTTGGGCGGGGGGCAGAAGGTTTGCCCTTCCCCTTCCCCTTCCCCTTACCCTTCTGCGGCTGAGGCCCGGTGTGGGCGACAGCACTGGCCGCCGCAGCCTGGACGTCGGCTGCCAGCGGCGGACGGACCCTTTTAGCCGGTAGGAGGCGCTCCTCCAGCGCCTCCAGCCGGGCGTTCATCATTGACCCGCACTGGGCGACGATTGAGCGCGTCAGCTCCTCCAGTGCGGGTCTACTCGGCTCTTGCGCGGGTTCCTGCGCGAGGGCCCTGGGGCCGGTCTCGGTCGGCCCCGCCTTCAGGCGGAGCTCTTGGAGTTGGGACAAGATTGCGGCCTTGTCCGCCTTCTCTCTCTCGAGCTCTGCCTGGAGGGACCGGTTCGCCCTGTGCAGGATGCGCACCTCTTCCGTAGGGGTGCGCATGGCGAATTCCTCGAGGGCCCCCTGAAGGAGCCCCGCCGCGTCCTTGAGGGCCTTCACAAAAGTGCCCTTCAAGTTGCCCGATCTGGCGGCAACGTCGAGGATAACCCCCACATTCTCCTCCACCCTATGGTGGAGGTCGGCGGAGGTCATCTCGCCGGGTGCCGCCGCTCGGGCTTTTCTCAGGGCACTTGGTGGGGCCCTTTCGCGCTTCTGCTGCGCGGGAACAACTGGGGGGGTCAGGGAGGCCTCTTTAGCGAGGGCCTCCCTTCGGGCGGCCTGGGCTTCGGCGCGAGCCTTGCCCAGGCCGATGTACTCCCCGTGGGTGGGGGGTCGCCCTCTCCCCCGCTTGGGAGGCTCTGCAGGCGCTTCCTCCTCCTCCCCCTGGCTCGTCTCCAGGTCCGAGACTTGGACCGAGACAGAGGAGGGGGCGCGCGCGCGCTTGCGCTTCGCCTTGCCAGGCTCCGGGGCGGACTCCCCGGAGTCGAAGGACATAAAGTCGCTACCCGCGTCGCTCGACACGTCGTCCGAGTCGCGGAGAGCTCGCTGTGCTTGGGTAGCACATTTAACACCGTGGGGCCCCAAAACCCCACGGCGCCGGTGGCTAGCCGGGTCGTTCAGCCGGGCTGCGCTGGGCGCAGAATGGCGGTTTGCCCCCCCCGCATCACTGGGGCAGACCACCCCTTGCGGGGTGGTGTGGGATTCCCCGTCCTCGCGGACGGGACCCACCCGGGGAATAGAATGCGAATTGCGACCAGCCATTATACATGTTTCCTACAGTGACCGCTGTAGGACCGGGTCCGCTAGAGACAGCTGTGCCTTGCTGCCGCTCCGGAGAGCATCCACACGCCACGGTTTCCCAGCGTGTGGAATTGGGGATTTTTTATAGAGGTTGACTCATCGCAGTCCGGACGTTGTCGACCAGACCCTCGGTCCCTGGGGAGGAATCCCACAGGGGTTACGATGTGTGACAGGGTGGACGGGACTCCGAAGGCCCTGTCCTTGCCGCTCCAGGGGAGCCCTCTGATAAAGCAGAGGGGGCCCGGAGCGACGATGGTGTCAGATTCTCGGCCGTCAGAATGGCATGGGCCGCCAGCGCGAGCCGACGACGGATGCACATTCTGCCGTTGCCCAGGGTGCGCCGGCCCGACTGCTAAAGGGCTACCCCCGCGAGGAGGTACCCAATAAAAGTCAGGCACACGAGGAGGCGATCTGACTTCGCACCCCAACCTAACCTAACCTAACCTAACCTAACCTAACCTAACCTAACCTAACCTAACCTTTTTTTTTGTTGACGGGGGGAAATCCCTTCGGATACCCCGTCGTCCGCGGGGGAGACGACGGGGTTATGTGGTGATTCCACTAAAACCCCCCGGTGACTTCTCTGCGCGAAAGAGCCGGTGCGCCCGGAACACCCTAGAGCACAACTTCAGGGGGACACCGGCCGCGCAGGGCCCGCTGTAAAGGGGCGGGCCCTCTACCCTACGGGGAGGGGCTTGTGGCCCTCCCCGCGTACGCCTCGACGTGAGGCGACGGTGCCGAAGTCACGTGGCACCGTCGCCCTCGTTGGGGGGGTCAGTGTGGACCGCGCGCAGGCCCCCGCCATGCGCGCGACCGACCCCCCGGTGCCCTTTTAGTCGCCTCTTACGACAGGCAAGGGAGAACCGCAGCCCTATTCTAAACGCCCGGAACTGCAGGGCTTCCGCGGCGGTCACGCGCCTCGACCGCCGCGGCGACGAACCCGAGACGGGTCCGCCGCTTCGCGCTTTCTCTCGGCGGCCTCCTTCGCGAGCATGACGCACTCGCAGAAGGAGACCGCAGCGCTCCACGCCTCGGCGCGGTCCACCAGCGACGCTACGAGGGCCGACAGGGAGAGGTCGGGTCCGACGACGGCCACGAGAGCCGCGCGCTCGGACGCCCAGGCCGCACACTCTGCGAGAGTGTGCTCGGCGGTGTCGTCGGGGCAGTCGGAGCAGTGGTGGCAGCGAGCGTCACGCTCCCTGCCCAGCCGACACAGGTACCTCCCGAAGCAACCATGCCCGGTGAGCACCTGCGTCAGCCGGAAGCTCATCGACCCGTGACGCCGCTCCAGCCACTGCTCTAGGACGGGAGCGATGGCTCGCACCGTCCTGAGCCCCGCGCTCGGGTTTGCCACCCTGAGCGCCCATTTGCGTCGCGCCTCGTCGTCGAACACGAGTCGGCGCGCTTCGACCTCTCTCCCCGTCGGCCAGTGGCCTCGAGCGCGTTCGCCCTCGCGCCAGTTGTAGGTCTGGGCGGGGGCTTGCGCGTCGAGGTCCCACGGCAGGGTTCGTGCCAGGAGGCACGCAGCCTCCCGGGAGACTGTGCGGTGGCCCCGGATCGTCCTCGTGGCGACCGCCCGCTGCGGACGGAGCAACGGCGCCGCAGCGGCGCGGTCTTGCAGGGCGTCCGCCCAAACCGGGGCTCCATACATGGCCATGGACCGCACAATCCCCCCGTATAACTGCCGGCAGAAGGCTTTCGGGCCTCCGAGGTTGGGCATCAGCCTGCTCAAGGCGGCAGCCGCTACCAGCAACCTCGGCCCAAGGCGTTCAAAGTGGGCGTGGAAGCGCCACCGGCCGTCGAGCACCAGCCCCAAATACTTGAGGGTGGACTCGACGCCGATGCTCACTCCGCCCACTATAATCTCGTTGAAGCCTTGGGGTGGCCCGTTCCGAGGCCCGTGAAACCACAGAGCCTCGGACTTGTTCAGGGCCACTTCTAGGCCCAAAAGCCTAATGCGGCGCACGACTTGCGCCACGCCGGCAGTCGCGCGGACGACGGCCTCCCTATGGTCTCGTCCCCGAGCCGTAACCAGGGTGTCGTCGGCGTAGCACGTCAAATCGACACCCCAGAGATTGGCACCGCGCAGCACAAAATCGTAGCCGATGTTCCACAGCAGGGGCCCCAACACGGACCCCTGTGGAACACCGCACGTCATGTCCGCACGGCACCAACCCTCCCGGCCGGGATACTGAATCGACCGGCCCGAGAGATACGCCTCGAGGACTCGCCTCAAGTAGGGAGGCACCCGATGGTACACGAGCGCCTCCCGAATGCAAGACCAGGGCAGGGTGTTGAACGCGGTGGCGATGTCGAGCGACACCGCCAACACCACCCCGCCCCGGGAGACCTCGTCGTCCGCTATGGCACGAACCCTCTTCACTGCGTCGATGGTGGACCTGTGACGCCGGAACCCGAACTGGTGGTCTGATAGGTCCGGCCCTACCAACTCGAGGTGCCCGACGAGCCGCCTAGCCAGGACGCGCTCAAAGAGCTTCCCCGA